>VZSF01001710.1:436834-618945 GCA_013398295.1 Chionis minor
TAAAATAGAAATAAAAATTAATTTAAAATACAAATACATCAGGTGGTATAATTTGTGGGAAACAAACTTTCCTGGAATATATTAACAATTACAGTAAAGTTAGATCTTTACAAGACCTAACTAGCCAGATTCTGTTGCCTCTATTGAAGGCTGTGTAGTCCAGATAGGTTATTCAAAAGCTGTTCCCATCCCACAGAAGGTGATTTGTGGTCTGATGAGCACTTGGTCTAAAACATGCCTCTCTTCTTTAATTAATACAGGAAGCATAAAAAATTAAATCACTTTTCCAGTGGTCATATAAATAAGTAATTACATATGAGCATCACGTCAGAAATACCTCCTGTGTTTAATCTTGCAGAACAATCTGCATCAGGAGTACAGGAAAAAAAAAAAAAAAGGGCAATCCTTTAATAGTGAGAAGGCAATCTTTTAATTTCTATCTCAATTAGCAAGGATTTAGCACTGGGGATTTAAAATGGAATCACTCTACTACCACTGACTTTGTCCAGGATACTTATATATAAACTTTTTCAGAAATTCTGGTCCACATTTATGGCTTGCCTTGGCATCTATTCAAATTGCAACAAACGTTTTCAAAAGGAATATGTGTCTAGGCATGTATATACATGTGAACATGAAAATACATTCCTTAATTTTTCACTCCTACTAGTTTTTATGTCTGTGGGCACATGATGGATCACTATATCCCACAGGGATCAATCAGCAAAATAATACTTTCAAATGACATGCAGAACCAATTGGATGGCAGAAGGGCTGAATAACACCATTTGATTCAGTAGTGGCTGCGTGTTTTCATTTCTCTTCACAGAAAAATAAACACTTTGAAGTACTTTGCCAAAATACCTGCTTTGTTTGGCGGAGTGAGAAGGAAAGAAATTCTAGACTGGCTTGGAAAGGATAACCAATCACTCTCTTTCTATTCGCAAACAGAATGTCGTGGTCCTCTATTCCAGAAAATAAACATTCTGCAGCTAAAGGTGCTCCACTAACTATAATCAATGTGCAAGTCATCCAGTGTGGCGGAAGTTTTCCTAAAATCAAGAATCTTCCTTCCCAGCCTTCCCCCCCAAACTCCCATATTATATCCTACAATTTAAAATACACTTTATTTTATTGCAGTCTATTGTGTTTAATGAAAAACTTCTCATGAGCCAGGAAGTAGCTGTTTATAGCTGTGTGTTGTGGAAATCACAGTGAAGGATTAGAAACTGGAGTAAAATTGGTTACAGCTGTATGAAAGAGCATATGCACAAGACAGAGCCAAGCCCCCCCTACACACCCTGACTTCGTTTTTCCTCTCATCCTTCTGGACTGTTCCTTTTCCCTGCACCTGCTTCCATCTATTGCTATGAAATCTGGAGATCTGACTTTTGATTTGTTGCTCTGTGCTTTTTTTTTTTCCTTTTCAGCTGAACCAACTGAGCTGTGAGTCAGACTTTACGATATTATAGAATAAACCTGTTTTGGATTGCAGCCATTGGACAGGAGAAACGAGACACAACGGGGAATGTACTCCCTGGAAATAAACCAAGCAGTCTGGAAAAAGCGAGAGCTATCCTAATTTGAGTGCAATCTTCGTACCAAACCTCAAGTCCTTTACGGATTCAGTGGTCTGCTTAATTATTCCCACTCTCACTTGATCCAAGGACCATTCCTACCCCAAAGATTTGCTGGTATTCACCAAAACTGAAGTATCAAGAAGTATCAGAAGTCTGAGGACACCTCCGCTACAGTACTCCTTGGTCACCCACTGTCTTCTCTACAGAGACAATGAGATTTCTATGTCTGTGTTACGGGACAGGATGGAAGGAAAGCCAAAAGTATAATGTCTCATGCAGAGAGCAGTTATTAGTCTCCAAGAGGAAAGCAGTCACCTAAATCATTCCTCAGACTTGCACTAATTTCAAAGAAACCTGCTCACTCATCTTCCAGCCAGAAGCCAAAAGCTGTGCCAAAGCATCAGGCAGCCCAGGCAGGTTTGGGAAGCAAGCATGAGGGGAGGGGGGGGGGGATGCTCAAAGGCAGTTTGGGAATATGCACAGTAAATGACTGGAGAAGTAAACAAGTCACAATTCCAATGATTCAACATTTTATCAAAAATTTTTGGGTGAGAATAAAAGATTAATAATCAGCCAGACTGATCCATTACAATACTGGCACTTAGCACAAAGCTAAAGTTTGGAAATGGCAAATATGTCATAATTCCACATTCAATTTGAGGAATTAAATGTTTTATGGATCTAAGAAAACGCTCTCATTCCTTCCATCTATGAACCAGCTGTGACAGATTTGTATTTACAGAGAGAGAGATGAGGAGTAACAGCCACGACATCACCAGCATTCCTTCCTCAGCAGAAAAGGAATTAGAAAGAGAAATGAACTTCAGCATCAGCCAAATGAACGATCAGCTGAATGTGTTTTTAGAGCTGTTATGCCATACATTTCAGATTTACATGCATCTGTGTCACAAAAAATTCAGCTAAGAACAGTGATGGCACAATCTACACCAGCCATGTATTTATGCACCTCTTTGCGAGGTACTTAATGAACGGCTTGATTGCTCAAATTGCAATGTTTCCACTTGGTCAAGAACATCAAGAATGACTATTAGAAAATTTTGAGTTAATAAGCCAGATAAGTGACATGGAGAAGTTTTACCATGAGACACCCGGTCTCCCCAGATTAAGAGTAAACAATAATATATGAGATACACAACATATGTAACAACTTTTGCCAGCCAAAAACAAGTAAAATATTGAAGGTACTGACTGTTTTTTATGTCACTATAAAAAATATAGGCCTACATAGAAAACATACAAGTGATTTATTTATTTTGAAGTAAGAGAGATGGACATCTTTTACTAGCCTTTTAACTGGAAAAAAAAATTGTTTCCCTGGTACCGATTATTCTGCTTAGAAGAAAAAGAGTTTATGTAGCCACAAAAAACAAATGTTCGAGCTAATAACTTTTTTAATGCTACTTCAAATTCCTACTAAATGTAACTATAAAAGACTTCCTTTTGTTGTTGAGTCTAATGTTAAACAGCCATGTCACCAGCCTTGTGAATTTATTTTATGACAGTGCTCCTAAGGAAGAGGGAATCCTAGCTACAGCGGTATTTCCTGTGCCAGCTTCTATCCTAAAATTTGGGTAGACACATTGTACAAATTAGGGATTTAAAATAGGCCTGTTCACCAGTATAAAACAAAAACCTAACACCCCTGCAGAGTTTAGCTGTAAACTTGGTCCAGCTGATAAATCGATCCTTCAGAACAAAGCACATGTGTAGGCTCCTTGCTGCAGATCCCGTGTGATATTCTAACCTTTCCACATAATGATTAGGAAAATATTACCAAGTGAAGAACTGTCAAATACACAGATACCAATCATCACATCGTGACCTTTATATGAATGTAACAGAAAATATTTCAGATTTCAGTACCTAGTTTGGCACTCAGCTACCAACAACTTAATGTAAAATTTGTTGGTCTTCCCCACCTGAAGTGATACCCCAAAACCGGTAGACCTGAGATAAGAGGGCAGCTTGGCACGTACACCCCCCCTAGCCTCATTTCCTAGTTTCAGGCCATGGAACGTCTTCCATCATTGGCCAAGCTAGAAACACATCCAGTAATTTCCACTGTTTTCACATAAACAACATAAATCACCTAGATCTAAGTCAGAATGAATACCAATACAATAGCAAAATAATAGCAAGCTGAATATGAGCTGTACCTTCGTGACAGGCAGTTCCTTGGACTTAGACTCAAAGAGATGCTCCAGTTTGGAAGTGTCCACCTTAATGGGTTCCAGTTTCGACCACAGGAATTCTCTGCAGCGTTTGTTGTTTTTACACTGCCACTCAAATGGCCGTACCTCGTTCCAAAACAGACGGATGGTTTTCTTCTTCTTTATAAATGCTGGCTGACCCCTAGAAACCTGGGGTGACCCTAAACCCTGAGGAGTGCTGAAGAGTGGAGGAGGAGGAGCCAATAAATTAGCAGAGGGTGGAGGTGGAGGCGGGCATCCGAACAGTGGGGGAGGCGGTGGAGGAGGCAAACCCAGAAAAGAAGGTGGAGGTGGAGGAGGGGGAACAAGGGAGTCCCCAGGACCCATATCCATGTCCAACACATCTACATCATCCTCCTCCCCCAAGTCTGTAAAATCCATGTCTTTGATTTTAAGTTCTCTAGGATTAGCCATGAGCTGATCCCAGATGTAGTCAGATTCCTTCTTTGGCTGTGCTGGTGTTTTCTCAGGGACCTGTTCGCTGATTTCATCTTCAGGCATGGCTGTCCCCTTGGCCAGCTCACCACTGTTGAATTTTTCCGCAAAGGCTTTCACGCTGCCTTGGTTGTCCAGATTTCCGATCTCCATCTTTTTGACACTTTCATCTTTGGCCTGCTTTGTGGCCTGAAGGATAGAGATCCTACTGGCTAGGCTAGTGAGTGACTCCTCGCTTTCCTCCGTCTCCTTCTTTTTCTCTTTCGCCTCCAGCTCCTTCTCCTCTTCATCCTTGGGCTTTTTGTTATGCGCATACAACATGTCCAGCATAAACCGCTTGTTGTTGAGGATGTTGCTGCACTGCTCATTCACACCAGCATCCTGAATGGTCTGCGACCACGGACCTGCAATCACACACACACACAGATGGGAAGAGTCAAGGGGAGGAGCCAGAGCACCAGGAACACTCTTCAACCCACCAGAAAAATAATTGGGGGACACATGCACAATTAGTCTGAAACTGGGCAAGCAGTAGCTTTGAAAATTTTGAAGTAGGTGATAGTGCTGATATATGGCCCAATCTTGATGGGCTAGGAGTAATTCTCAAAAAAACAACAGGAGCAGAAAATAATCAGTGTAGCTCGTGAGGGACTATATAACTCTGAGGATTTCAAGGTTCAGCTTTCTCCTGAAATCTGTCAGGTTTCAATTTGCGCTTACTACCCCAGCTCATTTCATACAGTGCATAAATGCTCAGAACCTTGAGTAATCCGGAACGGGGCTTAAATATCATGACAATGGCACAACATAGGCTATCGTCGTACTTTTCACCTGGCCATAAACTGGAACCACCCCAGCAAAACTTCCTCACAAAAGAGATCTTCCCTTCCTGATGTCAAGGTCAACACGTAACTGCTTCTTCCTCCTCCTCCCTCCCTGCTGGCTAGGGGAGGACAGCTTTCACATCTGACTGTTCTCCAGACCTCCAGGCTGGGTACACCTGTGCCATCTTCACAACACAGACTATTTAAAACCCAGAGCTGGCTGCACACCTAGGGTACACCTCTCAGGGCAACTCGGTGAGTGTAAGCATAAGCATGATTTTAAAAGTTATTTCTAAGAATATGAGCACCTTTATAAAAGATTTTTGAAAATGCTGCTCATCAATCATTGTTACCCTCCCTGTAACACAGGACAGCATTGAAAGCCTAATGGCCTTCTTCCCACATCACAATCATTTAACATATCACTGTAATGAAGCTTCATCTTTCTGACTACTGCTTTTCTCAACAATAACCTGCAAAATAATATGTTTGAGACAGCACCATAAATAACAAACTACAGCAGTGAAATCGTAAAATAAATGATGTAAACATCTCTTTGACTACATTTCCCAGAATATAATACTGCTAACCACTGTGGATAATGTGTCTAAAAATTATGGTGCTTCTTTTTCCAGAGGGCATCAGACAAAGTGATTAAACATGGACAAAGATAATTCTTCAGACTTACTGTATTTCCTGTACAGGATTCTTTCTGTTCCCCATAGTCTTTACACATTTTAATAATATATTTTTTATAAAATCTATTTCTTAAACACATTTTATTTTGATTGCTAGCCAGCCTTCCTTTTGGACCCTTGTGGTTAAAGATTTTCTTTTACACCTGTGAGTTGCCCTTTCTCTTAAACTTCCATTTTATCTTTGTTTCTTTCCTTATGCTGCCACCTTTTTTGCTACTTTTGAGTTTTAAACATCTTTTACAGCTTCCTTCGTCAATGGAGTTGCTTTCTTACCATGACATCTAGCCCTGTGCTCTGAGAAGGTGTTGCCTTGGTGAGATTCACATCCATGGCCCCACAACTCCCCCCTGCCCTTTCAAATAGCACCACGTTAAATTGTAGGACAGGTCTCACAGCACACAGCATATGGACAGCAATGACTCTTAACTTCTATTCAGATCAACCTCTAAACCACATTTTAAAATGAGTCCAAAGGTTTAATCCCAGACAAAAGAATGACATTTTTTCAGTAATGGATACAACCTCCAAAACTGTTTCCTTCTACTTTCCTGGAGGACGCTTGTCTGCTTCTGTTACCTGTTTATTTTTCCTCAGATTTTATCCATGGGATTGCTTTCTTACCAAGGTTTGTCACCTGAAGTAGTGTCTCAGATTTGTCTCAGGTAGTTTCACTAGACAACATGTCTACACAACTCCTTCCCCACACCATAGATTTTACCCAGCTGAGGCCTCACAGAAGACCTCCTCTTACTCCCAGCCTCTCCTTCAAAGACGTTCAAGACTGCTCCCAGGATCCCTCCTACAAATCCCACATGACCTACCCGCTCTCAGTCTCACCAGCTGGGATACTCCGGGATTTAATCCCTTTGCAAAACTGCTCATCAGAATTTCCCCAGACACCATTTCTAACTGTGGCTCCCCAAGTCTGCCTCCACCTGCCCTAGCTGATCAAGGATTATTGCTGAGAAGACTCTGGCTACCTTGGTGGCCTCTTCTGCCCTCCTTTCCACAGGTTAAGCTTTGAAATACCGTAGGAGAAACAAGACTTGCTGGAAGACAAATTCAGCAGGATGGCTAACAAAGGAGGAGACAGGACCAAAGACTTTATTCCTTTGTCCTGAATGCATCTGGGCAGAACCAATAGGCCACCTCATAAATGGCAAACTGCTTGTTGGAAAAGTGAAAACTGCTGGAGAAAGCGCACTTGTTTATTTTCTGAACCTCCTCACCTACTAGAGAGCAAACAACTCACTACATGAGACCTCCTACACAGCACATCCTAATAAATCTTTGGTCTACTGGTAACATAAATAAATTTTAAGATTTTTTTCAACAATGGGGTACATTTCTTAGCTTTTAACAAAAAGTACATAAGCACTTAATTAGAGTGGTAATAGGTTAGTAACCGACAAGATGAGAGGGGAAAAAACTGTAACCTGTTCTCCCTTACTTGCACTTAGGCTTTCTTGGACTATGCCACAGTATAATGACATCCTTCATCTGTCAAACCTCCCCTCCCTTTCCTACATATATACCCATCTACGTTTTTTAAGAGTACAATAGCATTCCAAGTAACTCAAGCTTGGTACTGGTTGGAAAGAAGATAGCTCGGAAATTTAGAAAAAAATAAGTGCCAGGGTTTAAACATGAACAGTAAAATCTGAAAGTTTATCTCTGTGAGGTAATCCTTGTGATTCACAGTTATCCCTCTTCTCTCAGGAATGAGCAAGACTATTTCACACTGTAACACAATTCTTGTTTCCTTGTCTAGAATTTAGAAAACTTAGGACAATGTGCTCTACTGTTCAGCCCTAAGAAAATTTGGTAACCAAATGCCCTAATTACATTACATTCCTTTACCTCCCTATAAAAAAAGAGGAAAAGAGTAATTAATCAACAATGATCAAAATCTGCCTTTTACTCCCTCCCTGCTTGGGGCTGCATGACAAGCTCTGGTTGTCATTATGTCTCCAGGCAGAAAACTGGTTCTTAAGGTGTTTTCCAGGCTGGGCCTTTAGAGGTGCCCGGTGGCATATCTGACCAGAACCACTGGTCACTCCAGAACTGTTTTTTTCCAGACAAGGTCTATTTCATGTGCCTCCTCCCCACAAGCTAAAGATGGCCACAGCCCAGACCTATCTTCAGCAGCTCCTACGTATCTCTCTCTGCTTTCTGAAGCCCAACCAAGAGAGAACGGGAGGGAAGGAACAAACATGCAAGCCCTCGTTGCTCTTCCTCTTCCACTAAAAGGATGAGAAAAGGTATCTGGAATCTCATGAAAAATCATATCAGCATGACCCCTCATCTCATTGTTTTATGTGTAGAAAACCCAAATAAAGTCTGTGGGAGCTAGAGATGCAAGTCATCGCAACGTGATGATTCAACAGTTAATATATTAATCTTAGGGGAAGAAAATGGTCTTGAATCAAAGGAAACCTCATTTCATCAAGGCCTTACTGTCGCTCAAACGAAGAAACCCCTACTCCAAGCAGAGAGTAGACCGGACTTGGCCATGGTGAGGAAAGTCGTAGATAGGCACAAAGGGTTTGTTAGCTAATTAATACAATAACAGAGCTGTTAATTTAACATATTTTTTTTTCAACATAAACCCTTCATTATTGAAAAAGCTTCACTTTACCAGTTTCATTGTCACTGGTTAACTTGTCCTCTCTCTCTTCCCTCTCTAAAGTGCTGCTTGCTGAGGATATGCTGGATGCAGAGCAGTTGTCTTTTTCATTCACTTCCTCATTCTGCCTCTCTTTTTCACTGAGTATTGCACTTTCTTCTGGCTCTCTCTCTGGTCCTTGCTCCACCTCACTCTCTGGTCCCACCTCTGTAGCCTCTATTTCCTTGGGTGTCTCCGTTCCCTGCTCGGCCTCAGCCTCCTGCTCTGGTTCTGGTTCTGTCTCTGTCTCTGGTTCGGGTTCACTGGCACTCACTGGTGGAGAGAACAACGGGAGAAAAAGATTCACTTAACATCAGAGTCATCTCAGGCTCACCCCTCTAAATGAGAGCAATGTGAAAGTTGTACAAGCGCCTTATGGAAAGAAACTAAAAAGCAGGTCCACGGCATGCTGAACAGCAGGAGCAACAGACTGATGAACGTTGTGCCACAACAGCATTGCACGTGAGAGTGGCCTGGCAAACCCTCGCTTGCTGTCTGGAGCCAGCCCACTGTTTTTATACATACTTCCACGGCTGGAGTGTTGGACTCGCATAAGGATGTGAACCAGCAGAAAATGGGCATCCCACCTGAGCATGACATTGACAACTCAGTGCCTAGACAGAGCCAGGAAGGAAGAGATCTTTTAAAAAAAAAAACAACAAAAAACCAAAAAAACAAAAAGAAGGAAGACTGTGGCTTTTGGTTGAATTTTCTCTGGGTTCTGGAAGCATTCTTTTTTCACCTGATGAGGAACGCTTTAACGAAAAAATAAAAATATTAGTTTTATTAACACAGTTGAATGGCAGAGTCTGGAAATGGTACTGTCACACACTCGGCTGACGAAAAACATATGTTTAGCCACATCAAAACTGAACAGAGTTTCCAACTGCTTGGCATATGGCACAAATTTAGTTTCCAATTGGTTGGCATATGGTGTGTGATGTGCTTTTTTATCGGTTGGCACACAGCAAACACTGTTCATAGCATACTTGGTTTCTTCTTCCCTGCTTTATCACTGACAATGAAATTCATTCATTCACCTTTAGGACTTTTAGCTATAACAGCAGATTTTCACATGCAAATATTCTCTGCATGCTGCAAAGAAACTGAAGAGCATCCACACATATTCACATCAAGCAGCTCACAATTTTCTGAAAACTGAAATGGCCATGCAAAAGTGATGAAAATGGGCATGCGTGTTAGTTGTGCATACTCCCCAAATTCCTTCTGTACTAAATCTTGTAGGGTGGCTGAACTACAGTGACCAAGTCATACTTAGTTTTTCCATCTGTTAACTACTTTTCATTACAATATTGCAAAGGAGCATTCTGGACTTGTCATGGTCTTTGGATTGCATGATAATACAGTAAGACTTTCTTCAAGAACTACACGAATCTTTGAAGGAAAAAAAGTATCACACTGCAATGCAATCCAAATGTTTCAGTCCTCTAGGGAGCAGGTAAATAGATTTATCCTGAGAAAGCATAAGCCAAAATAATGAAGGTCACAATGTTTTCCTAAGACTGTTTCACGTTGCGTACCTATCCTGAGGCACCCATACAAAGAATAATGATTTCTAACAATACCTGTGCCTATCTTTACAATAACACACATGCTTTTACATTAGCTTCCAGTAATGCATCTTCAGTACCACACTATTCCACTTCATTTCATATAATTGAAATGTAAAAATCTGCAAATTATTCTTTTGCCACTGAACTCATTGGAGCTAAGCTTCTACACTTTCACAATTGATTTTAAATGTCTAGTTAGTTAAATAACTAGACAAGCATATATAATGCATTTATATAACAGACATGTACATGTAATGCATTTAATATATCGTCCATGCACACTCGAAGCCCTCTAAGGTGTTCTAAAACACTCAACTAGAAGCTTACCTCTCTCCCTCTTCTACACAGAGGGCATGTAGAAGTCTAACATTAAGGCAGCTCCGCATGTGCCTTGTCTCTCTGAATGTATCTTAGCTATGACTGTACTCTGGGCACTGCCTATGACAAAATCAAAATTATAGACAGGCAGCAAGAAGAAGGTAGCAGACACTCTGAATCCCAGTGGTGTGTTTCTGACTACACTTGTCAGTGCGTAGGTATAGCACAAGAGCATTTTAAAGTCAAACCAAGATTTGAATATAACTGAGATGCAAGCTTAGGAATCCTTCAGGAGATCCTGGAACTAACACGGTGCTGTAGCATGAAAGACTGAGCTTGCCATGGTGCAATGGTCCGTATAAACAAATGTCATTAATTCATCCTTGATTAACCACACTTTTGTATGAATTTTACATGTTTCTCTCTATAAAACAAAAGCTGTCATGAAATAACCAAAAAGGTCAACTCAACAGTTCAGGTGGAGAAAGCAGTTGACTAAAACATGGTCAGGACTGCTAATGCTTATGGCACCTTTGTTGTCATGAAGGTATGCTGAAGATTCAATAGGATAAAGTCAGGGGAGGCATAAGAAATGGTTGAGAATGGTTGAGAAAATAAGAATGTTCAAAACGATTCCGGGTACTGTTCACACCAGAAATATTCCACACATAGCAGAAAGATGCAGTATCTTAGCAGAATCTAATATACAACAAAGAATAAAGAGCAATATACTGACACAGGCTGCTCTTTTGAGTTCAAGGAGTATCAAAATCTAAGCACTTCTAGAACCAAACAGTTGATAGTCATTTTGACAGTCTCTGTCTCTTTTGGGATCAGGTCAAACAATCCACCCATAACCCAAATAACTTATAAGTAGCGAGCTAAGTCCAGTAGCACTTCCCTTACAAAGCAGTTAAAAAATCAGATCTGTCTGCGAACAGTAGCAGGGGAACAAAGCCAGCAAGCTAGACGTGTGTCCATCACTTGCAGTTCCGTTGTGTAATCCATTAGTCTGATATTAATGAGAACTTCTCAAGATGTTAAAAAATACAGTTCTCAGTGAATGCTTTGTGGTGGCCTATTTGAAACGAGCTGGAACTTTCGGTCCTGTATCTACTGGATCAATTTTCACACCGATCAAAACACTACTCTAAGTGGCAACCTTGCAAGTGGCAACAGATTTAAATACCAGAACATGCTCTGTTCCCTGTCTTCAGTCTGCTGGTGGAAAGCGCGAAGACTCAGGGAAGCAAAGCACGGTCATATAAAAAAGCATCAACAGCAAAGGCATTCCTGAGACATTAAGAAGTGTGATGCCACTATAAGCAACATATTTTATTCTTTTGAAAATATCCAATTCTTGCATATATACAGTTCTTAAAACCTAAGATGGGATTGCCAGATTCAGTAGTAGAGGTAATCTCTTTTCACTTGTGTTTGCTATTTTTCACACTTCTCTTAAGGCTTAGCTTTCCCCCTCCCCCATTAAAAAAAATGAGTGAATTGAGGTCTTTAAATTAGCAGAAGCTTTACTTGCAGTTGGATTAATAGGGAGGAGGAAAATTGAATGTGGCTTTAAGGACTAATTTTTGAGTCATATGTCCACTTCTTTTTCTGCCAGAACTTAAGCTCTAAAAATGTATTACTGGAAAAAAAGGCAAAGACTTCTTGGAAGAATGAAATCTCCCAAAGAAGCTGTGTAACCTTATCACTAAAAGAGACAGTAGCAGGGTCCCTCAACAAATGTGTACAGACTTTGTCATTTTGGGAGACATTGTAATCTGCACCTTCTGGCATTTTCAAGACTTGGCCACCTGAAGTCCTAGCAACCTGATTGATCGGATGTTGGCGATAGTCCTTTTTTGAGTGAAAGGCTAGAAGAGGACAGCAAGCTGCTCCCTTCTGAAAAACATGGCTACGAACTTGTAATGCTATAACGGAACATGGAGGGAAACTACTTTTGACACTCAACTATAAACAAACCCTGAAGCAGACAGAAGATATCAAATCATAGTACCTGCGGCTAAGACCTCAACCCCCACACCTGTCCTATAGGACCTTGGAGAGAACAAACATCCCTCTGGGCCCACACATAATACCCTGCTTGGGTAGATTAGGCAACTGCGTCTTCATCTATTTTCTCTGCTCTCTACTTGGAGCTGGGAGATACAAATGCTAAGTGTCTCTCGAGGATGCGTACAGTAAGAATGAAGACGGCTAAACCTGCCCAAGCCCTCTTGGTTCAATTGTTCGGGCACTGCTTAAAGTGGTTATCTCCCTTCTGTTCCTCCAGCACAGGATTCCTTTTGTTGTGATTCAGCAGAGACTCTCTCTTTCTCCACCCCAATCTTTTCTTCCCATTCCTTGTGATCACAAAAACGAGCACAGAGTGATCGCCAGTAGGGAACTTGCTCTTTCTTCATCACGTCAGAAATTATCTTTCTTTGTCCCCCACCCCAGTTCCTCCTCTGACTTTCTGCACTGTGGCTCCTTTGGATCTACAACCAGGGCTACAATGGCCTCACTGCACCCTCACACTCTGGTGCTTCTCCACCTGCTGAGATGCTTTCACCAGTCATACTTTAAGCAGTATTTGAACCTTGTTTAGCTACTAATATGTTCAGAAGGTTTCCTACTGTCCACAATGTGCACTTGGGTTGGCCTGCTTACTTCCTCAAGTGCTAAAATAGCTGCTCCTCTCAGAGAAGGGTTCATCTCCAATTCCTTCGTGGATTGACTTCAGAGATGTCTTGGTTGTTGGTACTCTCATTTACTGCACATGTGCACTTCATAAAAAATTCTCCAATGAAATTACAAAGGAGGAAGTAGCTGCTCTGAAAAGAAATATTAAGTTCCATTTTGTAGTTATGGGACTGCCTTCATTTCCTCTGAATGCCATACCCCAAGTTTTACAAGAGTAAGTCTTACAAGACTTGATTACGTTAGGGTAACCAATTGTTTTATATGAGAAAACACGTCAGCTCGGTAAGTATAGATACTGAGACATTTCACAGCGTGGGACAAAGTTCCACAGACAAAATCCATTTCCTTCTTAAGCCCAGTAGATACTGGATGGCCAAAGGATACTTTGGCACAAATGATGTAAAATAAATCCGACTCAAAAAATCACTTATTGCCTTGCTAGTAGAGGAACACACTTTCCGTTTGACTTCAGGTTCTGAATTCTGCAGATGAGTATCAGACATATCTGTCAACTTCTTGCAGAGTCTTCGGAGGGTCCTGTGCACAGAACTGAGTAAGTGTTTCCTTCTGCAGTTTTATCCTTGCTTGGGAAGATGATGACCCCTGTGTTCAAAGCAACTGCTTGGGGTACAAGTAATCTGGGTTCTGTCTGTGGCTCTATTTCAACTTTCCTACAACCGGCTTAAGGAAGTTAATGCCTCAGTTTCTCAGTTCCTATTAAGTGGGAGTCATGACATTTCCCAAGGACAGTAAAAGCTGAGATTTTAATTCATTATGGAGCATAAGAAACTCAGATCATCGTCTAGAGGCCAGGCACAAAATCTATAAATACACCTGCCAGATGTTGGCTGATACACAATAATCTGGCCATCTCCAGATGAGAAAGCTCGCCCTGCCCACCTGCCTGTTACTTCACATGACCTTTCCAATGCTGAAACAGCAGTCCCTCCTCATGCACAGCTCCCACGGAAGTATCCAGATTTCAGGCCCCTGCTCTGGTGCTGTCCTGGCCATCTGCCTGCAGCTGCCCTTGGCTGGATGCTTACCCTGCCCCATCCATACGTCCTCTTCTTACAGTCCATTTGCCAGACTTCCAGGTGCTGGCTTCTGATGCCTACTGATATTGTCAGGAGTTTTAGTAGAGATGTCCTGCCTACCCATGTGTTGATAACTTTGCCATATTCTGGCTGCTTGAAGTTGCCCTGCACACCTGCTCTAAATGTATTCTCCAAATGGGTTAGGCTGCTCTATTTCATGCCGCGATGTTTTTTTTGAATGCTTTCAGGAGAAATATGTTAAAATAATCACCATAAAAGAGATACTTGCTCCCTACCCAGCTCTGAAATCCTAATGGTGGAAAAATCCAGCTTATTTTCTCTAAAGGCAATATTGCACTCAAAAAAAACAACAAAAAAAAAAAAAGGCACCTGGATATTTATGAATATAAGTGCTACAGGAAAATATCCATGTTTTTTATTTTCAAATTATTCCACTGAGACTTTTAAGGTGCCAGACAAGAAAACTGGGAATATAACTGGGAAAATACATAACCCTAAATTAAATAAACTTCACCTACTTAGTACGGTGAGGATAAACATATGCAACATTCAGTATTTGTAACTTTTTTCTTAAATTGCCTTCCTTTATAGCATGCTACCAGCCATAACACTCAATAAAAACAAGCAGTGCAAGTTACAGATGCATTAATCACCAATAGCACGTAGCAGGAAATCAAATAAAATAAAAATGAATGATGGCGATAATTCACCCTCAACATGCATTCTAGCTCCCAATGTTAATGCAACATCATGTGGTGCAAATATGAATCTGTAGTCTGTATGGTGCGTGTTTTTTTGAGGACTGAGAAAGGGTACATGATGCAAGTGGCAGAATGACGTGCAAACACAAAAAATATTGCTCTGTACACCAATAAATTATATGACAGCAAACCAACCGTGCAAACACTAATTATACTTTGCTTTTTACTAATTGTCTGTGGTCTCTTTTAAGTCCTTTACTACTTGTGCTACAATTTTAAGAGTTTTTGCTGGTGTTAAAAATAACCAACATGCCCTCCCTGCCTTCAATTCAAGACCTTTTCTGTTTGTCCCATTCAGCCTGTGCTCTGCTGGAAGGTTATTATAATCTTGGCATTCATCTGTTGCATTTCTTTCAGAGAATCCACATAAGCAAAATCTGTTGGCAGGAATATTGTTGGTTTAGTATTCAGTAACTTCTAATATGCAAGGAACATGATGCTAAAATTAAGACCCTCTGTATGCTGTATTTTCCAGTTATTCCTTTCTAATAGCATCAGACAATAATATAAATCATAGCAATGATTAGCAGTGTATTCTTTGCTTCAATAGACTAGAAGAGATCCAAATCTCTGGAAAAAAAAGAGGAAATTGAGGAAGATAGCATGACACAATATAAGACGACCCTTTACTTTGGCACCTCAGAGGTTATATTCTTGCACTCATGCATCAAAAATCGCTGCAAGCCCGAGAGAAACTGTGACAAAACCACTGCTCTTTCCCATGCTCTCCTTTTCACTTACCTTCTGAGGGCTGAGGGGTCCCACAAGGGGTGGAAGGGGTCTTCAGCTCTTCCTGGGACTCTATGGATGCTGGGCTGATGCACTTGGGTACAGGTGAGGATGGGGCTGAAGGAGATCTCAGGTTCAAGGACAGCTCACTTCTGCCTCGGCTTACACTCCGACTCTTCAGCTCCTTCTCATACTCCTCCGCTGCCAATCTCTCCAAGTATTTGTATCTGAAAGTTAAATTCCAGAGGGTTTCCGTAAAGAAAAAGAAGTCTGTGGCTGATGCTTGTTTATGGATGAAACACCTGCAGTGAATGAGCTGACTTCCTGACACAAGGGGTACAGCACTAAACCGCCTGCCTGGTCAATCTGCCAAAAAACGCACACTAAAGCAAAGACTATTGCCCCAAAAAATGTTAAATTGCTCATGACAAAACAAAAGCAAAAACCAGCAGAGTTAGAGAGTCCTTAGATACAGTATTGTGTCTGCATAGCCTTCCCTTCTCCTTTCGGAAGCATTTGTCTGTCCTCCTTTTCACCCTCCTCCTTCACCTCCCTCCTCCTCCCAGCCCTCCCTCTACCAAAACTAAAACGGGAGGGGAAAAAAAAAACCCAAAAGAAAAAAAAAACCAAAAAAACCTCCAAAGCCAGAGCCCCTTAATACTGATGAAAATAGCCAAAGTCTGAGACTTGCTGTAAGGAGAGGAAAATGGTTCAGTGCAGCAGACAAAAACAGATCTCCCTGAAAATAATACCAATAATAAATGTTTGGATTGACTATCTAAAGTCTCTGAACCTGCTTCTATTTGCTCTGAGAGCAATGCACTGGAATTCACTTTGTTCTCTCCAGACTCTACAATGGAAAGTTTTCTTTTTTTTATTCTAAAAAATTTCTCTGCCGGACTCAGACATCCAATAGCTTGGACCTGACGTCACATGTAGTTTATTCATCAAAGTCACTTTAAAAGAACAAAGATACATCTGTTTTGCATTTTAGGCAGGCAGAACTCACTAACTGTTTATTAAGACCAGCTACCAATCATATTCTTCATAGTGTGCTTTATACATTTCGACCAAAATAACTTTGAAATATGTGCCTCTTCCAGATGTCTGCTAATTTTATCCACCATTATTTGCAAAGGAATAAATTCATGAATGCAGCTGGATCGGGCTTTAGACTGTTTTTCTTACCTACAAGTGAACTGTTAAACAGGTTAATCGAGACTACTGCTTATGTCCCCGAAACACCGTGGTCATCCTCCTGTAACTCACTGTTGTAAACACTTCGTAACAGGGAACACCTCTCCTCCCCCCTCCTGCCTCACTGACAGCCCAAATTAGTGTAGGAGGGTGCGTTAAAAGCAGGCAGGGTAAAGAAGTCAGCCATATGTGGTAACAAACATGCTTAGTACATATGGTAGCCACACACGCATGCACATTTGCAAACATCCATATAGAGCATAGAAACGTGTCTTTGAAGAGCAGCCCTTGTGTTTTCAGAGGCAATTTGCTTTATTGCAAACAGCAATAATGAAGAACAAACTCATTTTCTTTTATTCCTCCAGAGGTATGCACAGGCTTTGAACAAATTCTGCAAGAAAAAGAACCCCTACAGACTCTGGATGAAAATATAACAAGCCACATACTTGTATGGTTATAAAATAGGAACTGTTTACAGTTCTAACATGAAGCCAACTCTCGAGAATGATTTTTGTCTTTTCAATAGAGGAGAAAGCCTTTCGCTGGCATTAGCATAAGGCTTTGTTACAGTTCACGAAGCCAGCCTTCCTTTTAACTTCGGTCACTTAACGTATTGCGCCTTCCGCCTCCTCGCAAGCGCAGCAGATGGGACTTCGGACTCCTAAGGAGCTGCTCAGATCCACCACTAAGCTCAAACAGGTACAGCCCAGCTGGCTGCTGCCAAGGAGGGTTTTGCAGTTTGGCAACGGACCACAACAAAGATCTGGATGGATCCTGCTATAACGGGGGGAGCTACAGCCTTTTATTGTCCTCAGCTCTTTTTCAGCTGCTTTAACGTTTCAGCTTCTGTAGCTGTGTGCTGCACAGCCAGCCAGCAAAGCAGAGGGCTATCATCAAGATGGGCCTTCTCAAAATACATCTGTTCATCATACTGAAAAGAAAACAGGGACACAGGACAGCAACTCTAGTGGCAGCACATCAGGATAACTAGTGATCAAATGGGAAGCCTAATGAGCAGATATAGCAATTTAACTGAGAAATGAAAATCACTCAAGAATCAGTTACTAACACTTCACACTTCATAAACAACCTTTATTTAGGTTATTTTTTGCTTCTGCCCAATGTCTTAACAGGGAATGAATGCCAGCATCAAATACACAAGGTCTCATGAGGACCAAAAGCTGGAGGATATGAGAGGATGAGCTACCATCCCTTTGCTGCAATCAGTTCCTCCACTACAGGACTGACACATTGCCTCCCTATATATTGCCATATTCCTTTAAATCATGGAAACCTGCAGCCATCATTATGTCTATGCTGATCCTTCTCTATAGACAAAGAGGAAAAAATCGCGGCCTATCCATTTGGTCTGCCTCATGAACATTACATTCCACGTATCACCTTCAACTACATCAAAATATTACTGTGAGTGCTCTAGATGTCTGAGCAATGCCCTGAGGACAACTTAAAATGTTTACGAACCAACAAAGTCAGCAGGTAGAGAGCATTTGAGCTGTAAATCACACTAGAGAGAGCTTGGGAGTTCACCTTTGTTGGGTTATTTTTGAACTACCACTGGAAAATACTCAAACGAGCAAAGTAAAAAAAGGCCTCAAATCATCGAATAGCAAGAACATATAGAATGAATGGTGCTGCGTTAACACACAGACCCCTTGAAATTGCAGAAACATTTCTCCCTGATACTGAGGCCATCCCAGAGCCAGTGGAAAAGTGGGTGCCTGTATTCTGGAGCTCAAGGGTGACACGATAGTACACAGAATGCTCCAAAGAACTGACACAATTCAGACGAACCAGTGCTTTTAACGGGGTCTTTCATATGTGCTCAGTATTATCGCTTCCTACTTTTCCAAACTGATACGGAGGAAATGTACAATCCAAATTTTAAGTAGGATTTTAGCACCTTTCATATAGCATTTTCTCATACTACTTGCATCTTGCTAAAACAAGTCAACACTCAACTTGCTGTAGGAAATGAAACTTCATCTGTGTAAAGGTGTTTTTTTTAAAAAAACCCAAAGTATTACGGAAGGCCAACATAATAGTCTACTGATGTGAGACTTGACTTGCAGAAGTGCTCCCCAATATTTATGTGCTGTCAAAGCAAACATATGTCTTTCCTCTTCATGAGGAAGAACTGATAGTTTAACATTTCAATTCAAAGGAGCCCTAAGGATAAAGACACATTCCTAATAACCAGTGAAATTGTCTCAGATTGCACAGCAGTGATGCCCTGCTGGTGAACATTTTCCCCAAAATACTCCAGCTTACTTAGCATGTTCCCTTACAACTTGAAAGTGCTGGAGAGCTCACTTCTAATTCGTTTCAAATCTTGCTGATGAACACACTTGCTGTAAAAGGTTTTACTCGGCTAAGATCAGCGTATGATGTTTATGTGCTCAGATGCATTTCATTTCAAAAAATGCCTTAAAGTATTTGCAATTGCTTTGGTTGTAAGGACAAAGGAAAGCCCATCCACCTTTTCTTATTCTTAGAGATGTCAAAATTATTTTTTAATATTAGCCACTTCAGCTACAATAGATCAGACTTCAGTCTGCAGGAATGGAGTTTGTGAAAAAAATATAAACCAAAACAAAAAATGAAACCCAAACCCAAAATGCAGCAACACAATGATTTCCGAGATGGCTGCTCTTATACTTGGATAATGTAATTCCAATTCTTGACAATCCAAAAAGTATCTCCAGAGAGTAACCTTGGGAGGATCATAAAAGCAGAACTGAAGCAATCTGGATGCTTTTTCATCTACTATTTGTTCAGTAACATGCATACTTTCCAGGTAAAAACAAGAGCTCCCTCCAGGGTGTAGTTACTAGTGGAGGTAGAGATGAAGCTACTGAAAGGCAAGGGTCTTTAACCAAGTATTCCTTGAAAAATGTGCTTTCATAAGCACATAGCTCTCAGCCTAGCCCAGAGTTTCTAAACTCCTTAATTGAATTTAAAAAAGGAAAAAAACCCCAAAACCTCAGTCCCTTTAAATATGCTATTTAAATAAAACTAAAACAATGCTGCCGTGATAAATACTGCTAAGCTTTGTAATTTACTTGCTGATGTTTAGAGAGATCAGCAAAGAAAACTTGGCCCTGAAAGATAAAAATATGCTGGGAGTGGGTCGGAACCATTTCAATCAGCCTGTGACTGCAGTTTTGCAATGCTTGTGACCCCAATTTCCTTTATCCTCAGTTGCCTTTTCTGACCCCCCAGAAAGCTTGGGACCCACCGTGTGAGAAAGACAGGCTTATTCAATTTGTAACTATACTAAATTTGGGCAAATTTCTGAGGCAAATGGAGTAAGCTTATTTCCCACACAAACAGATAAAAGATAGATCATCAATCACTCTTATGCATTCCAGTCCCACTGCTCTTCATTTATTGCTGTGTTTACAGCTGGACTTCATTCTCCTCTTTAATGAAACAATCGCTTTCTTATAGAAGTCTTTTGGAATAAAAGTATTCTGTGCAGGCAGAGTTAAAAATGTAAATACACGACAGCTCCACAGTAAAGAATATAGGAGGTGCAAACAACCAAAGGGGAGGATGGATGCATTATATACAAACCTCTCTTCTCTCGCTTGTCTCAGTTCTTCTCTTTTGTCTAAATAATCACGGCTAAAAAGAGATTTGCAGTAAATTGCACAGGAAACCAGAAGAATAAGGTAACAGAAGTATAAGTACAGTAGGAGAAACCAAGAGCAGTACACACAAGCTGATGAGAGACAATGAAGGCTGTTGTCAAAAATTATCAGTTCATTTTTGTAAAAAATGCTGAAAAGTATGCACGTACACTTATCCATGCATACACATGTACATGTACACCAAATACGTAGTTTGGAAGGTTACAAGTAATTATAAAAAACCTCCAAAACATTAAGAACTTGAAGCGCATTTTGAAATCTGGTATCTGAAACTAGATGCAATGAACTAGACTCATCCATAAGGGACAGGCACATTAGTGGCTTTTAAATCATTCCTCATTTGCTCCGTCTAGAATGCCCCAAAACAGTGACTGTGGCACCTGGCAGGCTAGACCAAGGCAGGGAGCGTACCATGTTTGTCCTCCTTCTAATACACCTTTCCTCAGTGGGTTTTAGTTGCCATGGTTGGAAATGGGACAGTGGACTGGCATTACCAAGTTGGACAATTATTTGTTGTTACAAAGGATCATTGGACAGGACAGGACAAACCTTTTGCTTTATTTTTCACCCTATGTTCTAGATACAAACCTTCCTCTATCTCAGCTGCCCCTCCCTCAGCTCCTCAAGGAACTCATATACTTGGCTTTTGCCAAGTCAACTTTGCTGGATGCCTGGGCACTGCGATTTCAGGCAGGCCTGTCATATCCACAAATGTGAATGCAAATTTAACTTGGAGCACAGCAGAACCCAGTGAACCTCCAGCCTGCCTCAATGTCACAGCAAGATAATTCCTTACAACATATTTTTAATTTTTTGTTAAATCTGGTGACCGGACAAAATTGATGAGACTTTCACTTTATCTGTTAGACTCTTCTACAGCGTAACCAGTGAGTATAAGGAAGATTTTCAGTACTCCATTTATGAATAAAACATTTTTTCTCCTTATATTGTGTCACAAAATGAATTACTTATCATCTACTATACCAACAGCTATCAAACATCTACTATCAAGTGCTCTTCAAAAGTCCATTAACCTGGAACACACATTACTGTTTCAGGCTATCTCCACATCCTTTGAATCTCTGAACTGGTTATACTTTTATCGTATTTCCAGAGTATTCTTTGAAATTACAATAGCTATGGGAATAACCCCAAAGAAAAAAAAAAAACAAAACCAAACCAACACAGGAATTTTTCAACAGGCAAATTTTAACTTTACTCTTTCCGCTCTGACAACTTTCACCCTTCCCTACAGCTGAAGAATAACCCTTGTATTGTAGGACGTATATTGTTCTATATATGCAACGAGTACAATAGTCCTTCTACTGAGAAAAATATTCATTATGTAAAGCATTCCTTCTGCTAGCTATAGCTTACGAAGCTTTTTAATACCTCTCCTAAAACCAAGCTCTTTCACAACTGGTGATGCTCTCCATTAAATTATCCTCAATTTGTCAATAATGGTGCCAGAAACTAGTGCAATGTTCTCAAGGCAGAGTTGGAAAGAATGAGATAACAAATGAGTCATGATGTAAATCCAGTACTGCTCACGAGTTTAAAGGCTGTGAATTGTAAGTGCTATTTTTAATCAAAAATACATCTTCAGAGACTGGGTTTCTAGCCAGACTGATGATACGATAATGTAATCCCAAGAACTCTTACGAAACTGTCCATGACTGTTTGCTGTGGCTTTGTCCTCCTCCTGCCAGACTGTTTAATCAGCTGTGGGATGCTGTCTGTCTGCACAGTTTGGTGGCTTTGGAGACCCTCTACTCAAACACAAGTTACAACTTTTCCCTGGGTGACCAGGGAACTCAAATCTAGAAGATTAAAACACTGGGGATTGAAAAATGGTCATCTTAAATATGCAGCACAATCATGACATTTAGTCAACCAGTTTCTGACTCTGGAGTAATGGGATGAAGATGTGTATTTTAAAAAAATTGGTTTTCTGACTTTAAGGAATCTCTCTTAGTGACAGAACAACCACTGTAGCCAACCTCTAGTGAAATGTGCAGATCTGTTATTCAAACAGGTCAAGCTGCCAAATGTCCTGGTGGCTTTTTTGGTCTGGGAGTTTCCATTCTGAAAGATCTTGTTGGCTGTCCATGGCAGCCTGCTGCAGCCTGATGATACCACTTAGAGGGAGAGTTTTTGGAAGAGGCTTGAAGACTGAGACCTGATTGTTTCTGTTTCAGGAGAACTTGGGCAGCTGTTGGCTGCCAAAGATCCTATTATGGTGCTCTTCCACCTTCCCTCCGCCTCTCATTTTCTTCTAAACTAGCTATCTTCTGGAGCCAGGAGAATATCTCCTTCAACCAACCAGCCAACCAACCACTACTAAGCGACTCCTCTTTCCAAATTCACTATGACACAGACCATTTCAACTTCTTCCTAAAGAGATGATTACAGTGAAAACAATCCTGCATACTAATAAACAAGCTCACATGAATCCCAGTGCCATCTTTTCCATAAATATCTACTCTAAGGCTATGAAACATTTATCCTACCATTCTTTAGTTTACTACATTATGTCTTCTAACTACTAAAAATACATTTACTTTTCACTCCTGTTTATGAGGAAACAAAATGGTTTCTTAGTGTACACTCTTCAGGCACTTCAGGTATAGGCATCTTAAATATCCTAAGTCCACTGCAGTCTTTGCTGATGCCTGTGCTGGGATTTCCAGGCATGGATTTAAAAGGCAGAGAGGACTTGTTTCTTACTATTCTCAGGCAGCACACCCTGGGATCCTACAGCACACCACATAGTCTCAGATGTGAAAATGGAGAGTCCTATATTCAGATGGGCCTTTGTCTGGCCACGGTTTGAGCAATAGTTTTGATAATTATCTTCTGTCAGTTTCTGCTTCCAGGAGGAAGAGACAATTGTTCAGCAAAGCAAGAAAAAGTACAGTTTAAAAACACTACGATACATCCTGAGACCTCAAACCACTTTTACTCTGCAGAACATAAAAGCAAGAGATGTCTCAGTGCTGTCCCTTCCTCCCCTCTTGGTACCTTCCTCCCACCGGTTCATCTTCAAACCCTATGTCTCACTACAGATTATACTTTGAGAAGAAGCATATTCGTTAATAAAATCTGGCCTCCTCAGGATATCCAGTCAGTGTAGTTGGCAAATACATAGCTGTCTTTAAAAAAATTGCTGGTTTATTAAATGCCAAAATTCATCATGATGTATTTAATCGATCAGTTCTTAAGATACTTAGATCAAGAAAGATATCTAAAGAGACACGCAAACTATTCATCAATTCAATTATTTTGCAGTTGAATATCTCAGTGATTTACAGAGCCATCACACGTTAAAGCAACAGACTGAGAGCAAATTTGGTTCCTACTTGAATTTGTTTCTTTCTTCACGTTCTATCCTTTGCAGCCTTTCTTCTCTCTCCTGACGTCGTCTTTCTCTTTCTGCTGCCAAGGACTCCTGGTGCTGCCGAAAAGATGATGTAAGGAGACCACCCAAAGCTGGCCTGCAGAGAAGGAAGATCAGATTTCTCAGTGTCACTTTTATTGATTATACTGGCAAAAAATGAGTAGCAATCATTCACTAAGTAACATAATCCCAACCAACAGAATGACACGGCAATATTTATGTACGGCTGCTTCAAAGCACTGGCTAAGTATCTTCTTGCTAAATTGATTTTAGATACTGTGATGAGCTTAGGAACAACAGATAGGGTAGGCTTCTTAAATTGCCAAATTTCCGAATCACAAATAAAGTACGTGTAAGAATTCTTCAGTCTATTTCAACTCCGATATTGTCTAAATATTTTTTTTTTTTACTGTATAATCCTAATAACTGAAAAGCTGAATCCTGTAATGGATTTTTTAAAGGGAAAAAAAGCTGAAATTTTTTTTCAGCATTTTCCAAACATGTTATGCAATAATGTTAAAAACAGATGTGTCACAAACACCTGAGAATCCTGTATACAGAAAAACAGAACTTAAAGAAGATGTCAGAACTGCCCTTCAGAATTTGAATGCTCTCTTAAGTAGGGACATATTTTCCCTTTATACATTAACAAATTCTGTCGTCATGATTTTCCCGCTGCAAGTGCTACAAAAGGAAAATGAATCACACATAGGAACAGATCAGTAAAATACACAGGAACTGCATAGATAGTTATAATAACCAGCAAGTGGCATCAAAATCGTTAAAAAAAATAGAAAGAAATGGGCTGGTGGTGAACAGATTACCCATTTTACTCCCCTTGCTCAGGGCAGGATTTAGTTTTCTCAAACTATTCTTGAAAACTGTTTGTCTGACCTGCCTGGAAAATCCTTAATGATGGACCTACCACATCCATCTAGTGCTTAACTACCCCTGCCAGCAAGACAGCTTTCTCTGCTGTCTAGCCTAATTTTTTTTTTTTTTTTGCCATTTAGAGCCATTTGTTCTTGTTCTGTCCACAGTGAACAAAAAATAAGAGTTTACTACCACATGCTTTATGGCTAAGCAAGAATCAGTCCGAAAGGGGACTTTCTCTGCAGTCCTCCGACAATAACTCTGCATGTAAATGTAAACGATTGTTTCTTTGATGTGAAACAGCTTCAAGTAGCAAATACGCTTTAAAAAAGCTACACATATTCACTTATCATTTGGTCTTGATGCAGACTTTTAATTTTTTTTACTGCAAGTACTACCTTGGCTAGGAGAGTGGCTTCCCTCACACATCTTTACCCCAACACGATGGTATTGGTACCACCAACCTCTCACATGGCAACGGTGACCTCAGAGTAAACATGTCTTTCTTTCTGTCGCCTAGACAGGAAAAATCTGTATTGTACAGATTGTAGCTTTATACAGACGTAAATGTATCCACACTGATTGAATTAGACTGATAAAATCGAAAAGACATAACTCATGTAGAGTGGTTTCTGTGCATTGTTGTAACATGAGTTTTGCAATGAAAGGATTAATGAGAGAAATAGATACTGCCTTTTCTGAAAAGAAACTAAACCTGCATAAAGGAAGGTTTCCAAACCAGCAACGCAAACCTGAATAAGTTTTTGCTATTTTTATGAACTCAGACCCTTTCTCGTATTTATTTGCATGCCTATGGCTGCACAATGTAGAATTTTAGTGTAACAGTACCAGTTCACCAGTGAAAAGAGGTGCAGGAGAAGACAAAAACATTAATGCAAAGCTATCGTCCCCAAGTGTCTATGTCTGTGTGAGCAGGAATGCCACAAAATATAGTCATTTCAGCCCCACTGGCAGCAGGGCAGTATGAATATAATTTCAATAATTTCAATAAATTGAATTTCAATATGTCAGATCCCACCCGCATAAACATTACATAAGATGGTATAAAACTTGATATTCTGTAAGCCTCCTTACTGGCACTCCTCCACAGCTACAGTATCAATGCTGGATCACACTCAAAACCATAAAAATCTCTAATATGCCTCGGCACTAAGAAAAGGGGGGAAAATATCCCCAAACCCTGACAGTCAAGTATGTGTGGTGCATTTTCCCTTGAACGTATTTTAAATTTATTTTAACCTATGACCTTTTAGCACATGTTGCAAGATAAAGCTCTCAGCAGAAACAGCGGCACCACCGTGCTAAGATTCAAGAGCTACAGCTCCATCCCTGTGGTAGCATGAAAAACCATGGCAGTAAGGTTGGATGTATCATCAAAAATTGCTCTAGGACGGAGAAAAATGGACAGTGCCTTCACATGAAAACTAGAAATAAACTGGTAGAGATGCAAAAAGAGGGTCCCTATCAAGTCTATGCTTTTATCTGTTCCGTGTATCTAGTTTGCCATCCTGCCCTGTCCCATCCCATCCAGCTGCCCTGAAGTATGCAAACTCCATTTGGAGTCAAAGGAAGTTACAACTTAACAAAACCTGAAGAAAACTTAAGGCGGAGGATGGGGTGATGATCTGAGACCAAAAGAGTGATTGTAGGTCTGCACAGTATCTAGCAGGTTGGAAACCTTCAGCTCTGACCAAGCTCTTTGGGGCTCCACAGTAAATACTTGTTCTTATCGAAGGGATTACAGGGGAATCATATGGCGATGTGCAGCTCAGTCCTGCAGACGGGATTCTAACCTGACCCTGGCAGGAAAATGTCTCCACAGGCCAAAACACCTTGTTTGGAGGTTTGATCTAGCTCAGTTTGGCTAGCATTGCTCGCTTGGCTAAAAGTTGCAGATGTATGAACAGCAGCCTCGCAATCTAAATAGAAGTTCCACAACCATATAGCCAGAAAAAAGGCCAACGTTTAAAAAAATGGAAATTAATGTCCATGTGCCATATTAGTTTGCTCCCTCTCATAAACTAATCAAATCAGTAATAACTAGCCAAAACTTGGTATTTCCCACTGGCTATTTTATGACTCCATACTTCAGATGAGTTCCAAACTACAGTATGGTGCGTGCACACACACCTGATTGAATTAATTTGTCCCAACTGCAGTCAGTTCTGGACTGCCATATTGCATATAGCAGTTTAGTGCATGAAATGGTCAAAACTAAGAGCCAAAGCTGTGAGAAGTTTCTGTTGAAACAGGTTCTAATTAAACAGAGAGGAATACGGCCAGCCAACTCCTTGTGTGCCACTGAGCCTCTTAAAAGACAAATAGTCAGGTTTTGGGTTTTCAGTCATGTTTAGAAAAGAACAGGCAAAGAAACAACACTGATACTGCTGAGTTAGTGCTTGCTCAGTGGTCAGATCCTGCACTGTCCAGCCACTCGATCAGACACATCACCCCTCCGTGAAGACCTCACCTCACACCAAATGCTGAGACCATTTGCCTTACTAAACCTCCTAAACTCCCAGCTTCACTGCTGCTACCAATCGCTGTAACTCAACTGGTATTCAAGCACATCAATCCTCTTTTTAATGTGAACGAGCAGATTTTAGCATCTAGTAAAGTCTACTCTTCATTTTCTACATGTGCATAAACTAAACCTGGAGGAAACGGGTGTCACTTTCAGGGCGTACAAACCTCTACAACAGCCAGAAGGAAAGGCAAGTGGCAAGAGGTTTTCCTCAAATATTCAAAACAATTCGAAAAGGGATTTGCCTGTGTTCAGTTTGTCTGTAAAATTTGGGGTTTTGTCTCTGCAACCCCCTATTAGGCTTCCCCTTTTGCTGAACTCGAACTGCAAATGGCAGCGGCACTGGCCAAACCAGCTGTTGGGAAGGCTTAAGCTGAGCCTTTAGTAATTTTTGTGCTTTGAGGCTGTTTAAAAGGTGAGAGTACCTTCAGGCCTCGGGAGTATTTAAGTCTTACTGCCGTAGGCAGCATTTTAAAAACAGGTAAGCAAGAAAAAGGCTAAAAAAAATATTATCTGGGATTGACTCAAAGGTGGTAAGAGATTTTAACAGAAAAGAGTATGTGGATACTCAGTAAAGCATAATAGAGTGATCACTCACAAAATGGGGTTAGAGCTAATATATGCCAGCATTTTAATGTGGGTGTCATATGTTACCAACTGGTAATACCAACCACTTGTTCAATTCTCTAATACAATCCAGAAGGATGCTTACTCTGACTACTATTTTTAGTCTTGTAGAGAACACAAGGTTATTAAGAATGGACTGTTCATACAAAAATATTAAGAAAAGCCTGCTGTTAAAACCAGCAAAAGCTAAACAAGCTATGCTGTTACACTTTCATTCCAGAAAGAAAACACGCAGCAAGAATATGTCTGAGTCTGGGAATTTGTGACTTTAATTCCACACCATGGCATTAGAACCTGGGGACAAAGAGGTCATTAGTTACTCATCTTGTTGGAAAAAGATTGAAAAGAGTAAAGAATATAAAAAACACAAGGAAAAAGAAGGCAACAAAATTTACACAGGGCAGAGGATATGAAGCCAAGACATTGACTGCAGGGCAAAACCCTTCTGAATAAAAATTCATCTAACCTGACCTACTGCATTTAACGCAGCAGTGAATTAGTAATCACTATTAAAAACACCAGCTCAGGGAGACACAAGGTATCTCACACTTTTTTGCAAGTACTTGCAGTTTTCTGACAATACTCCATCACAGACTATATATTGTGAAAGGGAATATATGACCCAAATTACTCGAATCTTGTTGAAAATTGTAGAAAATAGTTCTGTCTTATTCTAAGCAACTTTGTTACAGCAAAATTGAAATTATCAGCTCCATGTTTTCTTCATTCACGTTAACTCTGAAATACACTTCTTTGTGGTTGTGTTTTACTCCATTAGTTGAATTTCAAAAAGTTGCTAAATGTAAATGGATATCTATAGCAAAAATATGAAATACAAATGTATATTTTTAGGAGCTAAAAAAAAAATTAACAGATGACTTATGAGAGGAAATCCCTTTAGGTCATAAGGTTAATATTCAGGATTTTCTTTAATATAACATGGGTCAGAATCATTAATAACCTTAATAAGGAAGCAATAATTACCCATTTTTCCAAAGTGCTCCATCTCCAGCAGTCATGGGAATGCTACAGAGAGAGAACAGTCAGCAGCTCCTACTCAGGCCTTAAGTAACTCTAAATGTCTCTTGGCTTTAACAAAATAAATCTGCTTTCCAGCTTAGAAAGAGACAAAAGAGGAGGCAAAGCTGCCAAGAGCCATATTGCTTTTCACAGTTAAAGAAACTCTGAGTGTTATGTCTCCCTACATGACACGGCAAATTCAAAAGCATGTTGATACAAGATTTTGCAAACAGACTAAACATTACTTGAGGAATCTTTACAAAACTTCTCTCAAAAATAAACACAAAATTGAGAGATAAAACTACTGACTAATGCTTCCTTTGAGAAAGAAATTTGAGAATGACGGTGAGAAGAACTGATTAACGTTAGACTTTTAACTGGCCTGAGGGGGCTACATAAAATAAAACTACGGCAGGACAGAGCTGTGCAGAGCCAGGGCAACGCGAGAGGACTTTCTCCATACACGCTCCTCTCGCAGCCTAAAGTTTACAGGTTTTACATCGTGTTTCTGCCTCTTTCCAACCTGCACCTTCTCAGCCTCATGCGAGTCACAAATTAGACCCAGGCTAAGGTACGTGTCTCCCCCGAGCATCAGCGCGGGGCGCTGGGTGTTAAGCCGGCAGCACGCTGCAGGCCGGCAGCACGCTGCAGTCTCAAACCGTAGCCCGGCTCACGCTTTCTGCTTAAACATATGCCCTACGATAAAGCCTACAAAGCTGCAATCAAGAATACTGCTTACACAGTAGTTCGACAAGCAGCTAAACCAGTGTAAGCCACCGCTGCTTCCCAAATTGTAAATCATCCAGTAATTCCGAAGGTCGTTTTTCGTAGTAAAATCTCAGCAATACAGTTGAGGCTTTTGCCCTGGGCCGCTATTATCAATGACCACGCTATCCCTTCCTCATTATGTTATTCAGAGGCAAGGACGTGCTTGGCATCTACCACAAGAAAAAATAGCCACTGTCTCTGGTCTGGGCGCCCAGAAGTACATATTAAGACACACAGAAGATGGTAGAAGCAGAAAGAATAGAAAAGCCAAGGAAACAGGAGCTGTTCTTGGGAGAGCAGAAGCTTCGCAGGCTGTCTGGTGGGTTCTGTTTCATAGGTTTCTTGTTTTTCCGTAGAGCTTAACAGCTTGCGTAAGGTAACTCCAGAGTGCAGATTACTGATAGATGGCTAATGAAAAAAATAAAAAGAAAAGAAAAAAGAGAACCTGCCAAGAAACTTCATCCAGCAGCACCTCCCTGGTGTTGTCAATTACAGGGACCTTTAATTTCAGTAGAAAGTCTAACCAAAAAGCTGTTTAGTGTTCTCAAGCAGGTTTTTTTGCTTTTAAGAGGCACAAATTTGAAAAAAAGCACCAGATTGCCAGAAAAATCACTGTTTCAGGCATCTGGAGAGAGAATAAAACTCAAAAGAAGAGTATTTGCAGACTTCAGATATGGTGTTTAAAGTGTCTTTAAAATCAGTGGAGAAAAATTACCCATAATCTAGTCACGCTAATCTCAGTGTCTGTGTGCACCTATTGTACAAATAAATGCTTGAAGGTACACTTCCTTTATAAGAAACATATAAAAACATGGAGATGAACAGTTAATATTTAAGGCCCTGTGTATTGGGTTTGTGTGGCAAGTGGGTTTGGTAGTGGTGGGGCTACAGGGGTGGCTTCTGTGAGAAGGTGCTAGAAGCTTCCCCCAAGACTGATAGAGCCAATGCCAGCCCGCTCCAAGACGGACCCGCCACTGACCAAGGCCGAGCTCATCAGTGATGATGCTAGTGTCTCTGTCACAATGTATTTAAGAAGGAAAAAAGCTGCTGGACAACAGAAACAGCAGGGAGAGGAATGAGAATATGTGAGAGAACTCTGCAGACACCAAGGTCAGTGAAGAAAGGGGGGAGGAGGTGCTCCAGGCATTGGCATTCCCCTGCAGCCCATGGTAAAAACCATGGTGAGGCAGGTTGTCCCCCTGCAGCCCATGGAGGTTAATGGTGGAGCAGATATCCACCCGCAGCCGATGGATGTTAATGGCAGAGCAGACAGCCACCTGCAGCCTGTGGAGGACCCCACGCCAGAGCAGGTGGATGGGCCCAAAGATAGCTGTGACCCTGTGGAAAGGCCACATTGGAACAGGTTCCTGGCAGGACCTGTGGCCCCATGGAGAGAGAGAAGCCCACACTGGAGCCAGTTTGCTGGCAAGACTTTTGACCCAACGGGGGACCCACGCTGGAGCAGTCTGTTCCTGAAGGACTGCATCCCGTGGAAGGGACCCAAGCTGGAGCAGTTCATGAAGAACTGCAGCCCGTGGGAAGGACGCACTTTGGAGAAGTTTGTGGAGGACTGTCTCCTGCAGGAGGGACCCCACACTGGAACAGGGAAAGAGTGTAAGGAGTCCTCCCTCTGAGGAGGAAGGAGTGGCAAAACCAACGTGGGATGAACTGACTGCAAACCCCATTCCCCATCCCCCTGTGCTGCTGCAGAAAGAGAAGACAGAGAAAATTGGGAGTAAAGTTGGGCCTGGGAAGCAGGGAGGGATGGAGGGGAAGTTGTTTTAAGATTTGGTTTTATTTCTCATTATCCTACTCTGATTTGATCGGTGATAAATAAAATGAATTTCCCCAAGTCAAGTCTGCTTNACCAACGTGGGATGAACTGACTGCAAACCCCATTCCCCATCCCCCTGTGCTGCTGCAGAAAGAGAAGACAGAGAAAATTGGGAGTAAAGTTGGGCCTGGGAAGCAGGGAGGGATGGAGGGGAAGTTGTTTTAAGATTTGGTTTTATTTCTCATTATCCTACTCTGATTTGATCGGTGATAAATAAAATGAATTTCCCCAAGTCAAGTCTGCTTTGCCCATGATGGTAACTGCTGAATGACCTCTCCCTGTCCTTATCTTGACCCACAGGCGTTTCCTTGTGCTTTCTCCTCCCTGTCCAGATGAGGAGGGGGAGTGATAGAGCTGCTTTGGTGGGCACCTGGCACCCCACCAGGGTCAAGCCACCACACCCTGCATCATGGGAGCCCAAGGTAATGTACTGCGGTAGATCATAAAGCAAGAAAGACGGAAAACAGATTGAGGGATGTGAAACACATTTCGACTTTCCTAAGTCTATTTTCTAACAGTCTGGAAAAGTTGGAGAGTGCATCAAACAGGAATAATTTGCAAACACCATAGCAGGCCCTGACCAAGCTTGGAGATTTGGAAGAACTTCAGAGGAACCAGCCAGAGGTGGAGACTAAGCTCACACTGACTGGCCAAGAGGACCCAGAAGTAGAGGCTTGCTAGCTGAACTTTCTGGCGTTTGATTTAACAGACAGAGGCAAGAGAATGGGGACCATGAACTCCTGCTGCCTCAGCACATGGTACCCTGAGAAGGTGGCTTTTTGAGCTAACAGCACTACTGTTTCACTATCAAGCCCAGTGGGAACCCCCTCCTGGCAAATGCATCAGAAGAAACATACCAGCAGGATATTTCTCTGGCAACAGAATGAAAAAAACTGGTGCTGCATTCAGGAGCTCTTGCCTTAGGCTCCTTCAGGGCCTCCACTAAGTGTGGCCATGCATACACACTTTGCCACCAAAAACACACTATGAGGGGGTGCGAAGCTTTGTAAGCAATGAGTTTGCTGTCCAGCTACAGATTCTAGGCTGCAGCTTTCAATTGGAGTGACCATCTTAGATTCAGAATCTGGAAAGGCAATCTTGGCTAAATAGAAATACCCTAGGTGTGAGCACAAGGCATGGAAACATAGAAGAGTCTTACAACACCTTCTTCTGCCAGGCAAGGTGGCAACTCGGAGGTACGGAAAAATGCTGTTATCCCTGGTGTGCCCCAGCCATGTCTTGCTCTTCCCCTTTGTAACCAAAATTTATGAGGGTAAGAAATTGAGATCAGTAATTTTTATTTCTTTTTTCTTTAGGAACTGGGGAGAGAGTTAATTGGTGATTTAACTCATAAGAGTGGAACCAGTATAATTATGGAGCAAAGCAGTCTTTAGCAGTTGAGAACAGGAGGACTGGCTTATCCATCTTCTGCATTAGGAGCAACTTTCACAAGCAGAGAGGTTACGGGAGAACCAATATACCCTTTCTTCTGTCCCAATGAAGGGCTGAACAGAAGATGCCCTGCAATGTGCCCTGCTTCAGCAGGATTCCCATGGCTGCAATACGCACTGCAGAAACATGGCTCTCCACAGGGGACCCACAGAAATGAAAGAGAACAACAGTATTGCAAGGAGTTGGCAAAAGGCTGCAGCTGAATTTAGAAACCGAGAAACAGTCAAGTAAGCCTTTTCTTCTGCTGTACAATCAGAAATATATACATTATGTGGATTTCAAAGAACAAAATCTAGTTACTGTTGCACTGAATTATACTGCTCTTTTGGATTCCCTACTGATCTTAGCCAAAGAGGGTTTTAAAAATATGAATGTCAAAATGTCAACCAAACTGCTTCTTTCTACCTAAGTTGTAGCTCTTGTTTACATAAGCAAAATGCAGCCAAGGATTTGAAAAGCCTGTGAGGGCAACTGAACGGACCATGAATCATTTCGCTGGGCACTGCTATAAATGCTGATTCTTTCTTCCTCCTCATTCTCGAAGGTCAGATAAACAGTACCAGGAACTGCATCTGAAGCTCTTCCCTGGATGATAAAAGACAGGAATCTTTCTGTGGAGGCTTTGGATAACTGTAGTCAAAAGCTGAAAGCAGAAAACTCACCTTGGAGCTAACCATAGATAGGCATCTGCTTCTTATCAAGTGTCTTCCTCTCCCCCTCTCATCTTTTAACTTCTTTTGGTGTTTGAATCCGTGTAAATTTTTACCATCAGGAGGTAGGAAATAATGTTTACATAATCTAAGACAAGCACCATTGATAGAAGACTATGAAAACTTCCACAATACTTTCCACTTACCAGTTAGCGCCAAGCCTTGTGTCCTGCACTACACAACCTACTCTCCAGTGTGCAACATTCCACCCATCAATCTCTGCGTGGGCATTTTGGCAACCCATGTCTTTCAGGAAAATGAAATAAAAGCAGGCTTCTGCCCTTCTTCAAAGTGGTCATGCCATTAAAGCCTGCTAAACTATACATGTGCAATGGCAGCGCACTCAAAAAGAACAAGATTTGATGCAAAATGGCACCTGAACCTGTACATTTAATTATCTTTCAAGAAATAACTGCATCTATTCTGCAGGCAACACACAGCTGTGGCACACACACAGTTTACATACTTCTCAGAGACTAATATACAAAAAGCATGAGGCTGTAACATCCCTCAAATATGAGAACGAAGAAGTCCTGGTGACTTCAGCTACTGTGAAAAGCAAGCTGCAAACTTACACAAGAGGAAAGACCAATGAATGCAACATGAAGGAAAGACAAACATGCAACTCCAAACGCTGTGTTCAGACACTTAAAACAGGTAAGAGAGAGAGATCAGAGCACTTTCCAGTTTCACAGAGAAAAGCAGAACAAGGTGTAATGGCTGGAAGATGCTGCCAGACAAACTGGCCTCAAAATATGAAATATTCTCCTAGCAGTGACAATGAATACTGGAATGATTTCCAGCAGAAGTGATGTGCAGCCACTTGAAAACACGTGACCGTACAGAGGGCTTTCATTTAGCTTCTGTGAGACCCACTGCAGGTCACAACAGACGATTACAAAAGCTCCCCTCTGGCCTGACTCTCCATGAATCTGCGAATTTTACAGCTTCGTCCTGTGGGGCCAAGGCATTTTGGCTCCAAACCAGCAACGCACTTACACGCATGCTGCCGCGAAAGCTCGCTTCCTTTACTGGAGCAGGGCCAGCACAACCAACCTCTTGCAGGACAGGCCCGCTGATCTTTAGACATCTCAGCATTTGACCAGTTTTGGGTTTCTTTGCTGCAGTAGCAATCAGAAACTTACAACAGCAGGGGCTTAGAAAGCTGAAACTTCAAAAGCAGCAGGATAAGATTAATTCTTGCTTACCTTGCATCTATTTTGCTGAGGTAAAAGGGGGTGACAATGCCAGTTTAGAGTTTTTTATTATGGTTTCACTCAGCAATGATTTAATTTGGATCAGGAAAGACAAATTGAGGCAACTTACTCTAGGAAGATGAGCAAATGAAAAATGACGTTTTTCTCCAAAGATAAACAATGTAATTACTCACTTGAAAAAAAGGATTGAATCAATATCTCACGGCTAGAAATACATGCATGCTGGCAGAACCTAAGTTGAACCATTCTGAGTAGTCAACTGGAAAGGACGTGAAGCATTAGGTAGGTTCAAACACATATACATACACACAAAAACATATATACATGTATTTCTACACAATATGGAAATATTCAAAAATATCATTAACAAAAATTAATTGGAACATAGACGAAGGATCCTGAAAAAGCCTTCAGGACAATAAAAGGGTGGGAGATGGAATTTTTATGAACTGGAGGCCATTTTGGCAACAAACAATCCAAAGCCCATCAGGCCCAATTGGAAATTATTTAAATTATTATATTATTTCATTAAATTAATTAAAAACTTCTACCTTTCCTCCTTAAACTCAGCATGTCACCCTTTGAAGCTGTCATTTACTTTCACGTTGTAACAGTCAGTTAATTTCTGGTGGTCCAAATCTCTTGCCAAGAAGAATTTCTTTCATGTATCCATAACATTTTCCTATCATGTTTCTTTCCCTAGTACCTTACATAATTTAAAAGAGTATTTTGATTGTTCAAAATACTGCCTTTTTGTTGCTGATGTGGGGTTTTTTATTGCTTAAAGTGAGCTGATAACTGGTAGGTTAGTATAGTTTGCTTTACCTACAGCAAGAAACGTTTTACCCTTGATGAAATACAATGAGATATATCATGTATTTTCAAGGAAGGACAAAATTATGGCCTATGAAATTCTGAGCTAAGCACATTGCCAAGTTTTTACATTTGATTTAAGAGGATAGAAGTGAAAATAGATGTCTAAATTTATTTTAAAAAAATGGGAAGAAATAAAATGTGCTTTAATTCACCTTTTAATACCTAGAACAGCAACTCTGTTTTACCCATTTAAGTGGAAGAGGAGGCAGCAGGATGGAAATACCTCCAGCTTGTAACACCAAGTCAGAGAAAGGCTTGAGAATGAGTAGGAAATGAACATGTCTAGATTTTTGTAAGTTCTCTTTCCAGCATTAGAAAAGAACTGGCTACAAGATATTTCCAATACCCATTCAGAACAGCTTACGCTTACCTCCTTTGTCCTGTCTAGAAAGAAACTGTTCTCAATACATGGATTAATTTACAAACCTGTCAGATTTGGTCTCTTGAGGTGGCGAGAGAGTTGTCCCATAACGAGAAGTGGGTGTCACAGGGGCACTCACACCAGAGTAAGGTCGTGGAGAAGAGTAAGAACTGCTGCCATAGCTGTTGTATCTGAAGCAATGGGAAGGGAAGTAGGAGAAAGGGAGAGACAGAAAGAATCCATCAGCAAGCAGGCATGCAACAGAAAATACTCGTTGAGGGGGTAGCGGTGATACCATACCACAGAACTTCTCAAACATCCACCTTCTGAAAGTATTGCTCTCATCCTAGGAAGACAGCAGCATTGCCAACACACGATCTGAACATGGACATCCGTGATTTGCAAATGTTTGCATTATAAATGAAAAGCATCCGCATTCTTTTTGATTAAAGCAGGCAGTATTTTCTTTCCCCTCCCCCAACGTAAGTCATAGCTTATGTGCCATTTCTTACAATGTCTGTAAAAAATCATCACCGTGGTTAAAAAGACATGCCTCCGGAAGCATGGCTTTAGGAATTTCTACCAGCCATCCCCTCCATTAAAAAAAAAACCCCAAAACCTGCTTGACTTCAATGTGAGCTTGCTGATCAAAGAGAAATTGTTTCCAGGACTCCTGGAACAGCCACCTCCACAGAGCCTCCTGTATCAATGTTTTCATCCTGGCTCCCATACTGAATAGAAAAGGCACTTGTGTTGCTCTGCTGTGCGTTTTAACCATTGTACTTAAACAGCATGTCAAGGAGAAATTCCTGATTTGGAAAAATGTTAAAATTTCTGTTCACAGATGATACTGTTCTCCCGCAGAAAGCATATGATGCTCTGTAGGTGAAGTATTCTACAAGGCCAACTCATTCAAACGACAAAATTCACTTCAGGAAAAAGGTCAACATCATTTTCATTTTCCTCATTATAATTCATAAGATATAACATAATCTCCTTCACCGTATCTCTTCTCTGCCGCTGCTTCTTCCACACACATCAGCACTCAGTAATTTCACTCAACAATTTTATTTGAAAAGGCGGGTTGGTTTCTTTAAGCTCCATTTAACACGCCCATCTAGTCATGCAAAATTTCATTCAGAGTTTCAAGCTTCATTCCTTAGGGTACAACAGCATTGCTGCCTGCCAAGGCCCGTGTTAAAATCAGAATAGATTTCAGTTAGGGGTTTTATTATGGAAGGGATCATGCTTTAGAGAACCTCGTCCCCTTTGGCAACAATTCCAGGCTTATGTTTTAGAAAACATCCCGCCACCACCATCTGTTTCTGAGACACCATGCTGAGTGCCCAGGAACAGGGGAATAATTTTTGAAAAAAAAAGTTAACACGCACGTTTCTGAGCTACAAAAGCAATTTTTGCCAAATGGGAAATAATTGCCTTCCTGGCATTCCTGTCCTAGAAGAAAACTAATCAGAAACTGGCAACGGTGGCCTAGTGGAGGGCTGTGTAGCTGGGCAGTGCACAGACCTGGCACGGGTCTTCCCTCCGGTAGGCTCAGCTCAGAAAATGTTCTACCTGTGCCCATACTGAGCGAGCGATGAAAAAACTCTGTTGTCCTGAGAACAACTCAGAGCTCATTCGGTATGTTCCTGAGACTAACAGAAACCTTGGCTTCCATTTCAATCAACTGAAAGGCAACCTTGTTATCAACCATTACATTTGATTTTCTTCTCCTCTGCCCCACAAAAAAGCTGACACAGTGCAGTATCCTTTTTCAGACCCAAGAATTTCAATTAGTCCAAAGATAACTCATATAAAAATGGAGAGAACATACCTTCTATGGACTCAGACCTACAAGTATTAACAAAAATCACATTCAGAGGGACTGGACTGAACGCAGCATCCCTATATATCAAACTTAGAGGGAGACAGAGATGCTGGAAGAGCGGCAAGGCAAAACCAGCACACCAGGCTAAGTCTGTATCCTGTACACCATGCATTTTCCCTCCTTGTCTCATATGACAATGTAGATGCAACGGCCTTGCCCCAGAAGCCTTCAACTCTGAAGAAATCCCAGACACTTACCTATTTTATGAACACATTACCACCCAAATCACGCAAGCTTTGCCCTGCTTTTTCTCTAAATCAACCCAGCACAATTCTACCCCACACCACGCCCATGATCCTATGTGGTAACCAGAAGCACAAGGATGGTCAGAGGAAAAAAAAATAACTGCAGAAATACTAAATATTGTAGGAACAGGAGGCATTGAGGAATCTACTCTCTAAAAAGTATAACTCTAAAAGCAGCAGCAATGAGAGAGCAATAAATGAGTGTGAGAAGCCTAAGGGAAAATTGCACCTATGCAGGAAAATGTGAATTCAGAGGAATCACAGCGTTCAAGCTGCAGGTAAGGAAAGACATGTGAACTAAGTCTCTTGTCAGCAGCTACTTGGATTTATAGGTTTTTCAGTGCAATGAAAAAGCAACAAAAACCACCCACCTATTAGAAGAGAAAGATCGAAAATTAAAAGGATCAAAGGAATCAAAATATTTGTTGACATGCAGAAATTCAGAAGAACTGCTGGAGAAAGGAAGAAATAAATAGGCTCACAATATACGCGTACTTTTTCAGCACCTAGTTCAACCAACACTGACCACTGGGAGAGACGGTTAAAAATAATCAACTGATTTTAACAGTGATTGTCTAGCATTGCTTTTAGTGCTACCTACTGTGAATCTGCCATACTTGAAAACAGACTGAGATAAAACAATTTCTTTAGTGTTTTTAAAATGGGTGGAAAGGGGAAATTAAAAATTAAAAACTAAGAAAAATGCATGAGGAACAACTGAAGTGATCAGATGTCACAGAGGGAAAACTGCCTATTCTGACTGCTATACTCTCTTTATAGGGTTTAATCTACTTCTCTTACTACAAGCATGAGTTGAAATTGCACATGGCAGGGATATGCACTGTAATCTAACAGCAAATTCAGGATTTGGCAGTTCAGTCTTTGAAGTCAAGATTTCATCCCTGAATTCCAAGTGCTAATCTGATCTCTCCTGGTTTTATAGCAGAAGAGCTCCATTAACTTTCATGAAATCATGTCGGCAAATTACATTGTTGTAAATGAGAGCAAAATGGTGCTCCTTTGTGTGATCTCCCAAATCACAGGTTATTTATCTACTGCTGTATAGAGGGAGCCAGGATACTGATTAACTATAGACCTTGAAGAGGAGTAAGATGAAATGAAGGCAACAAAGGCAAGGGGAGAATATCAATCAAATCAAAACAAAGGCTTACAGGACTAAAACTAATACAGCATCTTCTGGAAATAATACAACACAGAGAGCATTATTACCACTATAAAACTGTTGAAAGGTGTTATTTATCTAAACATTGTCAGCTGTATAAAATCTACCTGTTTTCCCTCATCACCTCTGCTTCCTTTTCTTTCACAGACGCTGGAGACTCTTCGAAGTCGTATGAGAAGAGGTGAAAAGGAGTATGTGGTACGTAAGGTAATTTCTCCACCGTTGGAGATGCCTTTGGAGTAATGGATGCTGATGAATTTTGGGAAGAGCTTAGCAATGCTGCTGCAGGTGAAGATGGTGACGAAAGGACAGAATTATGATGAGACACAGATGAGTCAGGCACAGAAGAGGAACTGCTAGAAGAGCTCTTTGCTCTAGAGCAGGAGAGAGGCCTCTCAGCTGGAGAAATGGCACTGGAGACAGCTGAAGAATCAGAACACCATGAAAGGTTTTCATTCTCAGCCTCCTGAGCACCTGGGACCCCACTGCAGCAAGAAAACATTGTGAGAAAGGGAAGGGAAGGGGAAGGGGAGAAAAACAGGGAAAAGAGAGATCAATAGATCATAGTGCTTGGAGGAAAAAGAATAAAGTCTAGAGAGTCAGACAAACAAAAACTTCCCAAGTGTAGACAATCATTATCTTTTTCAAAAAAATGTAAGGAAACCCACGTCTTTGTATGCCAGTGGAATTCTTCTGGGGGTTGCAAATACTGAAGGATGGAAGTGACTCAGCTTCAAGGAAAGCCCACAAGCTTCAGAAATAATTTTCACGAACCTTTTCACAACCATTTTCTGAACAATTTTCAAGCATTTTGAGTTAGGTTGCAAGCACTGTCAGATCAGCACAAAGCAGCCTCCACACACTGGATGACATGGTCCACAGAGCATATATGCTTCAAGATAGCAATCTGCACGATTGCCTCTTGAAGGCCAGATATCTGATTATCATCCTTCCCTGGTGATCTGATATTTTTACGAAAAACGCTTAGCCACCGAAGATGAAAATAAAAAATAGTCAGTGCTGTTCTGTCAAAATTAAGGTTAAGAATTATTTCAAAAGCAATGCCTTACCAGATCATTTATCTAGGTATGAAGGCACTAATTTCTCTGAGTGCCAGCATCCCATGTTGGTGTTAGACCAAGACTTTCAGAGTTGCACAGAGTGCAACAGAAAACACATCTGCTTTACTCTAGTGAAGGCAGGTGTTGGTGAGTGGCAGAAGCAGCAAGGCAGGTGAAAAGCCATGAGATCTGCACTCCAGGATATCCGTTTTCACTAGTATTTCCAGCATAAACACTGTGCTTGGGCTTTGGGCTAGATCACTCGGCAGGTGGCTGATTTTGTTCTCCTGAGACCACCTCCGCAATCCACCTACAGGCATGCAAAGCGCGGCCCTTATATGAGGAGCGTGGCTTTGGCACAGACTGTGCAACCAAAACATAATACGTTACGTACGTTAGGATATTGTGAAGTTAATCATCAGGTGTGTGTACCATGTAATCGTTCTCACAACGGAAGCACACAATGGGCAATGTGGAAACCTTCATCTATTGCACCAGCTGGGCATGACAGGAGTCCCTGAAGCTACTCCTGCCCGTCCTGACAGCATCTAATATGAACAGCCAGGGTACAGATCACTTTTATATGCTACAGTGACAGTGAAAGGGGCTACTTAGAAAAGTCATGGGAATATCACCCAGTTATCTCAAAGTGACTATTATTTTAAAAGACTCATGACCTAAAAGCACATCATGTACATGCCCTGTACATGGCTCTTCCTTGTTTTTTTTTTAACGGTATTTTAGTATATTCATGTGATTTACTAATAACTTATGTCTTAGCTTTGACTTTCAAGAATTGGATTTGAGGAAATTATCACTTAATTTTGAAATTTCAGGCAGCCATTGGCAAGATTTGCAGACTGGAAGATATTAATAACAACAGTACAGTATTTTCTTTGGAATTTGCACATTAAACAGTTTCCTTTCTTCCTTCCGTGCTGTATAGCGTCTGCATGAATGTGGTTTAGTTAAAAAAAAAAAAATTCAATCTCATTTGCCGAGTTGCAAAGCCAAACAATTTAACCTAAATCAAATGGCTGTCTGGAATAAAGAACATATTTTCTTTCTTCCCATTTATTAGGATAAAGTTGCCAGATGCCAAATCCATATATCCCTCAGAAATAAGTGGAAAATTTTACATGAGAGGTGGTTTGTTTATATCCATAGATAGGCAGGTATGTATAAAACGGTATATATCTATCACCTTTGCCTCTACGTAGTTCTTTCCTATTAAAACATGAAAAAAATTGATAGAAATCATAGGCAGCATTCAAAAAATGTTGATCTTTTTCATAGCAACAGATATTGCTAATGAGGTTGTACCATGAAAATATGGATGAAAACCTAAGAAACCAAGCAACACCCTAGCTCAGTGAAGCACTGCAACATTTCACCATTGCCTTAACTAAAAAGATAAACCTAAGCCATGCTTTGAAGTTATGCTTTCTGCTAAATCTTTCAAGATCTGTAAGCGTTACTCATTTTGCACAAAGGTGGTGAGCGCAGACAGTTCTTAATGCATAGAGCCTATGTAATTAAACATGTTTCCTTTAACACCCGACCTCCGCAACAAAGCTTTCAAATGCAAAAAGATTTCCTCTGGGGGTGGCTTTAACAGGTGATCTAGTAAGGTGAGTGAAAAGGCAGGTGCTGCTGCACACTGTGCTGGTGAGTTCATGCCAGAGGTTGAGGAAAAGGTGGAGGGACAACGCCGAATCCCGGTACCTGTCTTTGACCTGCCTACCGGCCTCTTCCTCCCCCTCATCCTCAGTATTGGGCTCTGTGACTGGCTGTTCTTCTTCCTCCTCTTCATACTCTTCCTCCTCTCTGAGGTCAGACCAAGGAAAGAGGGGCATGCAGTGGAATGGAAAGAGAGAAGGTGGAAGAGAAAACAATGTGAGTCCCCAGAAAAAGAAATGCAATGAAGTTAGGAATGGAATGAAAACACAGAGGGGGCGGGGGGAGGAGTTATGGCACTAGACAAACAGCCACCTAGAAGTTCCCACTAAGTATGCGAGGGTGCAAAGGCAGCTATCAATACAAAAATTTTATCCTCTCCCCTCTTTAGGCTTTTACTATTAATTTTTAAGACCCTAAAGGTGCCATTTTTTTTCTTGAGCTTGGCTTTCCATTTGTTGCTGCCCTACCTGCAGAGGCATTAATGGAAAACATTCATGACAATACCAACGTTCAACTTGTTAGTCATTAAGCTGTGCCTGTTTGGCTTAAAGGACAGTACATGCTGTGCGAGCATGGGACAGCTGGCACTGGACATCATGCTTTCTAAATTAACACAAATAAAACATTCCTGTTAAGCAGCCGATAGCTCGACTGCAAAACAGAACAGGGTGAACCATTAAGTTAGAAATAACACAGAGATGAAATCAGTTTAGGACTATTTGCAAATAGCAATATTTAAGTTATCAGGTGCCAGTACATGAATTTTTTCAGTAAAGAGTCATTAGTATGGCCAAAGCAGGCTTCGGTTCAGCAGTAATTCCGGCAGCGGAGAATTGTAAGTCACGCATAAAGCCTCCATAACCTACAAACCACATAAGTAAAAAAGAAAACTATATTAAACAAAACAAAAAAGGCTACATTGTCTGCCTGCCCTCCCTCCCATTAATGCCTTTCCTCCCCAAACACACAGACTTGTGGAAGATTTAGAAAACAGTCTCTCTTTGGACTTCTTTTGCATTTGCAGTTGATCCAGTTCTCTACTTGATTTAATGATAAATACCATCAGGTTATGTTCCATGCAAAAAGTAAAACAATAACAAAGTTTGTAAGACGCTCATATTCCGTGCATTTTTCTAAACGCTGGTTTTCTTTTCTCTAATTTGGAAGGGATGCTCTGTGCATTTTTTTCCATTTTGAATTAGCTTCCATGTCATAAGTACAATGAATACTTACAGTGTGAGATCATGAACTCATCGAGTGCAATGCAAAAGGTCAATCTAAAATCTATTGCATTTGCATGGAATTAGTTACAGAATAATCAGGAAATGGGCAACACCTGGAACCTTTCCAATACGCTGGCAAACACCTATAATGTAGACACTTTCAACCATTTGTAAGGTATCATAGTGACATAACTGTCTTAGTTGTCATCTGTCCACCTCCTTGTCTTCTCCACAAACATTTATCTCACCTAGAGAGACACCTCTTGACTTCCACACACATGTACACATTGCTCCCCCACCCCCCACCAAAAGGAGTCGATCAGGGAGCATTCATATCATCCCTTCTTACTAGTGAACAGCTCAAAACTAGCACTGCTATTATCTCTGGTGAAAGGCAAACATCTGCCGGTCCTACAGAAATCACATTTGGGAAACACCTCACGAAGCTCTGTGAGATCATGGTTCTCCGGTAAGCGCACAATGCATCCTATAATGCTGATAGCACAGCTATTGCTAATATGACCAGCCTTGTTATTACTGTCTTTTAAGCTCCAGATCAATGATGTAAAATTCCTTGCTCTCCTCAACTGTCTCAAAATGCCCAAAATCGTAACATAAATTTTCATTGGATATGGTCAATCTCCCAGATTTGAAAAGGTTCTTTGAGAGTTTATTCATTCACATGAGTGCATGGTAGTAAGGAAAGGAGTTTATACAATATGGGGTGAACTGCACAACACCAGAGTTATATTTGTACTGAATGGAAAGAGAAGGTGAGAATAAAACAGCATCCAGAACTGAGAGGGTTAGCTCATGGTTAAGGATCACTTCATAGCAGAGGATCATCAGGCCCCTAAACTAACATTTGCCAGGTGAGTGACATATCCTGGGTATTTTCCTTGAGATCTCATCATCCTATGTTTACATCTTGTGTTTATAACCCTGAACCTACCATTTAAAGTCTTGATACCCAGTCTTTTCTTTACCAGGATTGAAAGCTGTTCCCTTTCCCACCGGGTTTTTGTAATCAGTATTTATTAGAATAGGATATTTAATTGTTATCTAGAGACCCGAAACCACTTTTAGCCTACAACCTATTTCCTTAGAGCCAGCCACAGTTTGGAACTAAGGACAGACTTATTCTAATTTTAGGCACAAGTTTTTGAAAATGCTGAGCTTCTGCGTATAAAGTGTACAACTGTAAAGTGAACCATATATTAAACACAACGACCATATATGAAACACAGCAGGTGAGCAGTAATCAATTAAAATACAGTCATCTGTGTTTCCTACTGCTTTGCAAAGCATCATTCTAATCCATTATTGGTAAAATTGGATTCCCATACAACTAGCTTAATTACAAATATGAAAACACCCTAAATTTAGTCTATATATAATGCCCTTCATAAAATTAGGATATTTAACCAGTCCTTTACAAAAAATTTACTGCACCTTACCCTGGAAGGACTAGTTGTCTGCAAAAAAATTCCTGAAAACCAAGCACCTTTTAGAATTAACATAGAAATGCCCATATAAGCTCAGGTTAACAGTTGAAAAACAAACCAGGAAATGGAGCTGTGATATATCAATTTCCAGAGCCATCAGTAACATTTTTTCCATAAGCATTAGCACTTATCTAAAAACATGATTAAAACAGAAATAGCTCTTCAGAATATACATAAGCCAGCTGTGCTTGAGGACCATAACTTTTTACATACATGCTTCTTTCAGGTAAGCTGTGCAATACATTCACATGCTGAAGGCTAAGTTATAAGCCAGGGAAATTCATTTCATCTTTAAGTCGTCTACTAGACTGAAAACCATTACCACATAAAGGCCAGTTTGGGACCTGTAAGGTTTTGGTTTCAGTCTATAGGTAGAGACAAACTGCTGCCTACGATGAGAAACGGAACTTAGGCCAGGAGTTGATATGACCTACACGGAGCTGAAAGGAATGTTTAGCCCCTGTCCTCCTTCACAATGGGTCATGAACTATTAATAATGTCACATGAAGGAAATACTTGTGTCTGCTGTGATGTTTATCTACAATTTCGTTTTAGGAAGCAAAAAAATCAAGAGCCCACTTCTCAGATATTATGACTTGCTGTACTCTAAAAGAGCAGATCAAGAGTAACAGCCCCTTCATTTGTATATTATTTGAGAACATCATATTTCAAAAGAACTATGCATATACAGCAACCCCGTGTCACACACTTGTTTTTACAGTTTATAATCAGACATCCACACATCCCTAATGGGTACTGTCTCCAAGCTGAATATTTTGTTAGAAATCAATCTCTTATCAATTACTGCACATGTATCTGAACTGTGGATAATGAAAAAGAAAACTGAATTAACAGGGTGAGCTCTAAGAAATGAGCATATGCAAATCAGAGACATACTCCATCTGCTCAGAGCTCATAGAGTATGCCTAAAAGGTGTTACACACCCATTAGAGCAACCAGCTTGGTGGACCAGCATTCCCAAGGCTGCTGGGAGCCCACAGCAGTGCTTGCTCCACAAGAGTCAGATGCTGAGATTTGTGATGGACAAAAATAATGAAAATTACTTTTTTCCTCCTGACCCAAAAAGAGGACCTCTATAATCCCCTGACCCAGCTTTTCTTATGCCAGAGGCTGCAAGTTAACTGACATCTTTGCTCCTCTACAGCTGTCCAGTAACAGTGAAGTGGCTCTGTGGGCCCATCATCATACCTTAACCTGTGGATTAATTTTAGAGATACTAGTCAGATGATTCTCCTGCCAGGCCAAGGACTCTTTCCTCAAACTGGCCTCCAGATCAAAAGCTTAGAAGAAGCTTTGATTGGAAAGGTCTCTTCCTCTGCTAATATTAACTATAGGAGGACAGCAGGTACATGGCAACTGGTTGGAAAAGCCAGAGACAGGAGCTGGCTCTGCCTGTGTTGGCTGCAGAGATGACCAGTGTTGTGTGTGGAGGTGGGCACGCTCCCCACCCTGGGAGAGCCAAGTTTGGTCAAGGGAAATTTAAACAATGGAAATAAGTGCATGCTTAGGGGGGATGCTCAATGCCTGCAAAGTCCTCTTTCAGCAACTTAACTGACAGTTTCAGACCTCTGGACTATTCCCAGAGAGCGGATCAGATTCAGATCAGAGGAGAGGGGTAAGCTCACAGGCAGGAATCAAGCGTGCCGTTCTTTCAACCAAAGCAGTAGTGGCAGTTCTTTCTCAGTATTGTTTTAAATAATAGATATTCTGTCTCTGAAAACAGCTAGTACCTGTTACCTAAATCTTTCCCGAAAGGTAAAAAAGGAAAATTACCACTTGACTATTTGTTAAAACAGGAAAACACCAACTGCAAACAGATGACATTCTTGGAGAGCTAAGAATATCAGGCAGATGGATGCTAAAACAGAACAGCGGGTTTGTGAAATCAGCTGGACCCTTCAGGGTTACGTGTTCATTTCTGTGTGCAATGGAGTGGGGATGATGTGGAAAAGCTCACTTTCCCTCCCACATACACGCACACAAATTTGGTGTCAACGCAATAACAGAATTAAATTAAGAAAAATGATACATAGGGAGGTTTTCAATTAACCTAGGTTGCAGAAGCCAGTATGTTTTTAAGTAGCACAGAGGAACCTATCCTGTTCAACAACAGGCAAATATTTATCCCGAGTCAGGGAGGAAAGGCTTCAGCTGATGCTGAAGGATCAGATATATTCAGCTATCCTTAAGGCTATTGCTGCGTTACTTCAGTTCTGTGATAACAGCGCCAGATTAGAAGTATTTAAACAAAAGCTTAAACAACAGCAGTGAAAACAAATTTCAAAACAATCACTGTGTTTATTTTCATCCTTAAAACGGATTACTGCCACAGGCTAACACGCCCACCAAACAAACAAGCAAAACCGAAATGCCCCCCCCCCCCANAAAGGGTATCACCAGTCATGGCAACTAACATGCATCTACTAGGACACAGTTTTTGTACAGTTGCTTCAACTAAAGCTTGATATGAAAGTATTTATAGCCCCTTAAAATACGCACATGTTCAAAAAGACTACAAAAGTGCAATTTATGGATAGAGAACCACTAGGGCATCGAAACAAAATCTAGGCAAAGGCTTTATAAGTAATGGAATAACCTTTCTCTTTCTTTAAGTAAATTAAAGAAGAAGAAAAAAAGAAAATATTGCCAATCAAACTTGTGCTGCAGATATTAAATAGCTATTCTAAGTTGCAGAGACACAAACTCTAACAAACACAGATTGAGAAAGGAAGTCATAATCAAGGGACTCATCTACAAGTTTACCTGTAGGCAGGGACAAATAGGATGCTAAGCATCAAACCTAACACATACCTAACCTAGCCACAGTTAGGTGATTTTGAAACGAAGGCACCACGCTGAAGACACTGCCTCTCACTCCACAAGAACTCAAAGCACCAAGAAACACTCTCCATCTCAGCGGTCCCTAGAGCTGAACAACGTGTACAAGGTTATCCAACCGCTGTCCTCTCCAGGCTCCCGCCTAAACTCTTCCCTTCATAGAATTTTGATGAATGCAGCCCGAAGAAACTCAGGCTTTCTTTGTTCTAGCTTGTAGCCCTGAAACACAAGTTTCTCACACCACCACCACCACCCCCTCCCCAAAGATACAGCCAATGGAAAAATCAAAGGCTGTGATGAAGGAACAAAACACCACCGAAGCCAGAAAATAAGCGTGAGCACAGAAACACATTCGGCTCTGCCTGGTATCAAAGGAAATTTTTAAAATTAAATATCCGCTTTAAATCATTTTAATTCAGGAAGAATTTGACCACTAATGTCTGTATACAGAACAACTGGAAAAAGGATAGTCTTGCCATAAATTAGGCTACCAGCGTTTTGGTGTGCACATACAATGTACACAAAAGTTAATTCATGAGATAACAGCACATTAAAAAAATCTCCCTTTTGATATATGTTCCCAATTTGAATAGGGCTCATTTAACCTTTACTAAAGTCTTACTAAATATTTCCTTCCTAATTTTGCAGGTTATTGGACAAGGCCCTAAGTGTACTTCTGAGCCTTTTGTGACCACCCACAGAATTATACAGAAATTCCCAAGAAATGTGAACACTGGACTTCAGTGAAAAAAGGGGTCTTGGAGTTATGAAGTGACCCAGGGAAGAAAGGACTGGGGAATTGTAAAGCTGTTGGCCGTTATTCCCACACTCTCTGAAAATCACCCTATGTGCAGTTAATTACTGATGAGGAATGTTCTCTCTCTCTCTCTTTCTCTTTGTAATTAAGTCAAGTGCTTTTCAGTTTAGCTTCTTTAAATTACTTTCATTCAAACTTTCACTGCCTTTCAGAGAAGCAGCTCCTGACTAGGAATACAGGCCAGATTCAGTGAAGTAAGATCACCATTAGTCATTCCACAATATTATTCTAAATGAAATACTACAGTTGATCTCAAATTTTTTCTTGCAAGGTTGTTCCCCACCCCCTTTTCAAACCTCTGACCTGTTTTACCTCTTGCACAGCTCTTGGAAAGCTGCTTCTCTGAACCCCTCACAGGTGAACAAATAGAAAATGAAAAATGTTCCATCAAGGAGAGATCTTTATAAGTCACAGTGGATGTAATTTTATTTTCTTTTGCAATCACTTGCCATTGTCCTCAATTTATGAGCGAAATTCCACTTTCATAGGTTAGACAGCACAATTCATAGCCAAATCCCTATGTCCTTTTAAAACAAACAAATGCTTTGGTATGTTTCTGCTTCTTCTTCCTTTCTTCTGCCCTAGCTCCCAGAACAGATTCAACTAGTCTATTACGTGAAAGCCAAGAGTGGAAATAATTTAAATTCATCATTTATTACTCTGTATAAAGATACAGCAATATACTTTCCTCCTCCATTAAAAACAAAACTAACAAACCACCTATTAACCCCTCTGCCCATTTCCATTCCACTGCTATACATGATAGACCACTGCAGTTGGTGCAGTTATGTGAGGATGAAGATATGTGAAAAGATATAGATAACAACTTACTTGTGGGGCCTCAAAATTTGGTCTTCTGCACAGAACGGAAACTAAGACACATAATTACAAAGGTAAAAAGGAAAGGCATCCTGGTATCTCTGCCCTAACTGAAGAAAACTGTTCAGAAAAAAAAGTTGAGGAAATGACAAATAATGCAAAGTAAGTGTGTTCTCTATAACTTCGTATTATGTTGTTCTTTATCTTCAGGTTACTGTTACTTTCTTATCCCTAAAATATTATCAGTAACAACTTTTCACACCTAAATAATATCTAGGTAACACCTCCACACTTTTTTCATTGCTGCAGCTGGTTTATATAGGACACGTCGAAGCAGAGCGAGACAGCAAAGTCTTGCTTAAGATACTGGCAAGGCTGCACAAAGACTTGAAGAGTCCCAACCCTCTGATCACTGAACAGCATTCCTGTTTTTACATCTGTATGCACAGAAGAGGTAAAGAAACAGAATCATGATGTAGAGAGACTTTAGGAGCAATAAATACTGAAACATATACAGAAAGAGAAAAGAAATGGTGTTTTCAGAGCTTGGAACTGCTTACTGGTTGACACTTGAAGGTCACAGTTATTGCCCCTTACTTCAAAGGGAGGGATCTGGAAATGGCATCCTGCCAAACTGCTGTCTTTTTTGCCTCCCATCACATCGTATGTGTAAAAAACTTTCCCAGCCTCAGAGGATCATGTTTACAAATACTGGGAACACACTGTGGAGGTGAATCCTCTAAGGCACGTATAGGCCAGTGCATAAGACACTACAATGGGCCTCTGGAGAAATGTATTCAAAATCTGGTTTGGCATTACATTTCCTCAGGTAGTTCACCAAAGCTAAATACACAGTGGAAAAAAAAAATAAAATTAGGCTAAGTCACACTGTGTTTTCATTTGCCATGCAGCTATAATCTCACTTAAGTCTCAGCGCTTTCTTCATTCCTACTACAATTCAAACAGGGAAAATCTACCACTGCTTTTACAGGAAAGTCCAGTGCTGTCAACTGGATGCTACGTGTATATCAAGTATAAAACATTTCCTTTCAGCAAGATCCACAAACAGCAAACAGTACCCCTACTACGAAACCTGTCATTTCCACAGAGGTGTTTTAATGCAGATAAAAAGAGCTAGTATCGAACTGAGACAGTGATACGACAAGTATATGAGATAATCATCAACCTGTTACCAGCTGTAACTTCTTACATCTTTTATTATTATTAACCATGCCTTAATAGGTCATTCCCTATCTATACATAAATGGAGTCTTTTGGTTTTGGTATGGGTTTGAAAGAAGACTTTTCTTAACCTGTCTCATGTCCCTTCCTCTACTGCATTGCTTACAGGCACTTCCAAGATATTCTTACAGAGACTAAGAACACAAATTTCACATTTTTAATCACCTTCTTTCAAATATGCTTGACTTCATGCTTCAAATAACCCTACCTGCACCAGAGAAATGAATGTGTCCTTCTTGTCCGAAAACTGAAATAGCAGCACCTTAATGGATGAGTTTTTACATGTTGTTGTTATCAATGACTAATAAAGGTCTGATGCTATGAATAGACGTGGCCTTATCAAACCTTTTAATTTCATGGATAAATCTTTCCAAAACATACTGCTTTTACAACGCATTTCCACTTTTGCCCATACCAACCAAATTATGAAAAAAGTTTACATCTCCCCCATAACTCATCATATGCCATTATGTTTCAAGGCCACCAACAATGCCAGGTAGCTCAGCCCACAGGTGTATGTTTTAAAGGGATCATTAGCATATTGACAGATAGGTGGCTGCATGTTTATCCTGGAGATGTTTGCTTTGTCTAGAATCCTGCCTCCGTAGTTTTAAATATCCAAAACCAGGAACCAGAGACAAACAACTAGGAATAAAATACATTTGTTCCCTTCTATTGAAGCAACAAAAATACATTAATTTCTTTTTTCTTCTAGGCCTTTAATAATCCACATTGCAGCCTGAGTCCTGCATTAAATGCTGATGTTGAGTCTCCCCACTTCGCTGTTTCATATTTATCATACCATTCATCATATTTGCCACAGGCAGCTACTCTAAGACATGTGGAACGTACCCATCCTAAATAAAATAAAATAAACCCCACCCACCACTGTAACCAGCAGTTTGATTTCTAGTCATAAATATTCACACAAGCAAAACATTTCACATAATGTAGTGGAAAGTCAGCACAACTTGAAACATCATGACAAAAACTAGACTATGCCGTAGTAAATGCTGGAGAAAAATCAAAGATTAGTTACGGCTTAGGATGTCTGAAAACATAGAAAAACACAATTTAAAAAAAAAAAAGTCTCAGCTGTATTTTGGACAAACCACCCCTGCGGGCCTAGCTCTACATGAAGCAATCTGAATAATCATTTAATGGTGCACTAGAGCCAAACTAAGTTCTGTGCCATTGGTTAGAAACTCGTCAGGAATCCAAAGTTAAGGAGAAAAAATGCTTAGCGTCAGAGGCTCAGCTGTATTCATTGTTTTCTGGTAAAACCAAAAACAGAGTCATTATCTCTTCCTGCATCTCAGCCATCCTCAAGCATCAGAAACATGTATTTTCTAAGAAACTGATCCTTAGGACTTCTCACCACAGCTTTCGTTTGTTTAGACAACAATTTCCCAACCTTTTTTCTAGGGTTGCAAAGGACGCGAGAGCCCTTGAGCCCAGTGTGCACCGTGCGATGGTGCTGTGTCCAGCTAGCCCAGAAATTTGCAGAAAACTTTGTAATTCCCTGTGCTACTCTTTGCTCAGAGAAAAAGTCCTAACAGCCTTCCAGGCAGGATTCTAACAGAAGCACAAGTTCATAGGCACATAATTCCCTGCTTGGCGCTCTACTGTTTTTTCGTTATCAATACAGTTCTCTGGAAGGCCATTTCTTCAGACTGAAAAATCTGGAAGCCTCAGGTGAGCCTCAACAGTTGGTCTTCCTCATGCCTTTTTAGCCCTGTGGTCTGAAAAAGATAGCTTGCTAAATCCAGGTTCGGTCACTGATCCAGGATGCAGGTTCTGCTCTGATGGGTTCTTAAGATGGCAGTCAGCTCTTCTGCTTCTTGGGTTTCAAACACAGGAATACTAACAAGTCCTAACCAAAGCCTGGTTATCTCTATCTGAACATGTATAGTGTCATATGATCTATCCTGGCAACCCTTTTGCAATTTTTGATGATATAAACCAAATCAAAGCTATGAAAAAAAAGAAGAAGAAAGCAAAGAGTCTAGTAAACTGAGTTAAACACTTAATCCTACCTATTCACAACTTTATAAACCTCAGTCTTTGATTGTAACTAATTCCACAAAGCATTAACAGAGCCATTCACTCAAATGCTGTTACAGGGTGTCAGTGTAAACCTCACAGGAGCTCCCTTGAGTATGTTTGCTAAGTCTGGCTGACACAGCTCCAATGGGACACCCAGGGAGAGATGGGGAGGTTGCTGTGCAGTACTGAAGAAAGGGAAATGCACAGCAAAATGTGAAACGCATTAATTTGAAAAAAAGGGATAAGTACTTGTTTCTGGTTTGTATGTACAGGGCTTTTGCAAAGCACCTGTACCGTACTCAAGACAGCACTGAGAACTTCCAAATCACCTGCCTTCTACTCCCTCAAAGCCAGACACGATGAGACAAAGACAGGCAGACATCGACTTGTTTTTTAATGCTTATATAGCCAGAAATCACTGCATACAATAAAACATCAATCTAGTGCAAGTTCCATGACACTCCTTACATTCCTCCCCAACTCTATCCATTGTGTGGTTGGAAGAAGCTAGTTTTACTTTAAAAAGAAAAAAACAAACCCCATGGAAAAATTTATTTAAAAGTTTACTGCTTAACAAACAGCATGCTAGACCACAGACTGAGAGCACTCAGTTTGGACTAGGGCAGAAAACCTTAGGAGGTGCCTTCAGTGAAGCATTTAAAAATGTCGTGTTAACAGGACTGAAGTTCTCCCAGCTTTTTTGGTGCTCTCTGTCATCATGGTGAAAGAAAGAAGTTTTGAGCAAAGCAAACCTGCTGGTGGTCAGGACTGTCAATTTAAAGTTCCCTGCAGCAGCTACATATCCTTAAACCAGCCTTCAGCTTTTCTTAGTTAGCAGTCGTTATCAACTTATTTATTTATTTATTCAGAAACAGGCACATTAGCCTGGGTTTCACTCTCCATGAAAACTATTTTAACACAAAGCAGATTTTGGTCTTTATTTGTTTTGAACCACAAGCAAAAAAGCAATACATTTAGCTTGGAAGAAGGTTGCCAAATGGATGGAAAAGGCCTGCAAGTTTTCCTTTTGGTTGCCCTTAGCATTTACGGTCAACTTTTCCCAGGTCAAACCCCAAAGTCTGCTCTCAATTAGCCTGGCATAAATCAGAGCAACTCCATTGACTTCGGACAGCTTTTCTGGATATAGAGCATTGTGAGAGAGAACAGAATTTGGCCAATATTGTCTTTTTTTGTTTCACCGGCACCATGGATTTTTCTCTTTTTGGAAGACTTATCGGTTGACACAAAGCAGATGACTGTGGACAACCTGTTTGATGTGGTAAACAAAAGCAAAGTAACTGCCAAACCAGCTGACAGAGTTAGAAAGAAAAGAAACATGAACATTGTGGGAAGGGGAATGCTGAGGAAGAACTTGAACATTCTACTGATTTTGGTAGTGAATTCCAAAAATAACCAAGAATATTGCCTAAAACACAATTTATTACAGTGTTAGAGCGTGACTTCAATATATAACCATGCCCCATCAGAATCTATTCCACTGAACTCGATGGTGCTAATCTACTGTAAAAGCAGACATAGACATCTGCAACCACACACGAAGTTTAGATTTCAGCAGGAGCAACACAATAAGATTACCATTAATATTGTTACATATTTCCTATTGGTAAAGAAAATGTAGTGAAGAAATAAAGAGACCGAAACCCCTTTTGCAGACTACTCTTCAGAAAATATAGCACTGCAAAAACTTATTGCAAAATTTTGCCTTCCTCATGAGTGACTAGGATTATGAACCAAAAGAAGGGCTTTAGCAGGACGACAGATCTTTCCCGGATGAACAAATGTTGCTTTCAGTATAGAGAAGTACTAAGTAATTTTTATCCATTTGTACAGATTCCTCTCTACAACATTATTGATGGAAGCAGAAGAGATGCAACAAGCATTTCTTTTGCCAAAACCACGTGATGGCTGCATGATATTTTAACATATGATTTTAAAATTTCATTATAACTTACAGCAAGGCCTAAACTTATGATGCTGTATTAAAATCCTTTAAACCAAGAAATATGTTGCATCGGAAACCACGTGCTCAAATTTGAAAACTTGATTCCAGTAGAAACAAGGCGGAGAGAAAAACCTCTTTCCACTTAAGGTTAATTCAAACTTTATAAATATGCAAGAACATTGTATGAGTCATTCAACTTCACTATTTTTCTGTTTAAATGTTAATGAATCAAAGCCATGAAGCTTTTACTTTATTTTTTGGTCCCAGTTTAGCTATCAGGTGTAGATACAGTTGCATTCATCTGGACTATTTCACTGAAAGTTGAGAGACACACTGGGATACGATAAAGCAGGAAGGCTGGTTTTCCTCTTCCTACTACAACTACAGATTTGGGTCAATGATAAACACTAAAAATGCGTAGGATAGAATCAACCTTTCTGAAATGCTTGTTTACCAGCAACCCAGCAGGATTTATAGGAAAGCCAACAGTTGACTAGCTTCTTGTTATGGCAACTTTGAGAATTTCACTGGGCATAGAACTTGCATCTGCAGGTACTGAAAAATATTTCGTGGTCTGTAATGCCCAATGGGAAAAAACCGGATTTGCTAGCTACAACTAATACTCCCTGCTGTTACCTGCTAAGAGGGTTGGAGAATGGCGGGGGGGAGGGGGAGGAAGGATTTTTATCTGCCTAATACACAAAGGGAAGATCAGTCTTACATGTATTCATAATGGGATGCCTCTTTCCCTAGAGAGGCAGGTGAGCAAGTTAGAAATTCCAAAAGAAGTTGAAGAAAATTTAATTATTTTTCTAGAGAAGATTCCAAGGACAACATGAAATTAAATTATTCTGCTTAAATTAAGACGTCTTTCTTGGATTTAAACTTAAATGAAGCTTTAAATTATGTCATCTTCGAGGAGGATGTAGAGCAGAACCAGATTTTTTTTTTTTCAGAAAAGGAAGACAATTATTGAAATTATGTTATGTTGGTGAAAAAATATTTCAAAGAACTTATGAAACTCATCTGCCATGTTTCTACTGCCTTGATACTAAAAATCAGCTAAAACACAAATTCATTAGGAATTACTGACAATTGCAAAATAAAGCTAGTAAGCAGACGTTAATAGTGGGAAAATGAACTGGTAGTGGTTGTCATCCTGCATGACTTCTATTTGTTTAACTACAATAAGAGAATCAATAATTTCTTGTAGAGTTGAAGCATCCCCTTCTAATCCAAATTAACCAGTTTAACAAATCAGCAGTATCTGCTGCACATCCATGGGTACAGGTTCCCAATCGCATTGGTTAAGCCATGAAGCAGGGCCCAAGATGATGCTCGAGGCATCCCATGCAGAGCAGCTGAAGCCCCCAGCTGTACTCACGCTGAAGATGCTTTAAGCTCAGCCTCAAATGCACTGTCATCCTCATCATCAGCCTGTAAGACCACGGGGCACTCAGCCTGCAGCTCACTAAAGGCCCGGCCCACAGAAGGTGGTGATGGAAAACAAGCATGAATGTTTTGCCAAATACAAGAAAAAAAAAAGAAAAAAGAAAACCAAAAGCCACTATGCAGTATACAACATGGAACCTACTGTTTAAATTATCTGGATTCTTGTATTTTAGTATCGCCTGAGGCCATTGAGCTTTAATCAACTCAGTTTGCTTTGCAAGAAGGGCTGCTTTTGACGTAATGCAGGATTTTAAGGCTCTAAGTTCACTTCCAGTGCTAACCAACAGAAACCCCTGAAGAGCTTCCCAAACGTTATAATCAACATAAGATACGCTCTTCACGGAGCTTATCTTCGGTTTTGCAAACTGCACCTTCAGCCATGAGATGACAGTGTCCGGCTGTAGCTATCTGCAGTGTGTGTATCTTCACCTGAGCTAGTCAGCCGGGCTCCTCCTCCCTTTATGGTCAACAGAGAGAAACAGCCAGTTTCAGAGCATGATTCATCTGGGTTGAAATTTCAGGCATGTAGAATACATTAGATAACTGAAGGCCTACCAGTGCTTGCTGCACTCCCCTGACATCAAAGGGAGGTGAGCTGATCAGACATCTAACTTAGGTAAAATTAATTCCAGCCCCCTTGTGCAGTAGTCAGACGCGCTGAGGATCTGCAGCTCCCTTCTCTCCCGAGCACGCATGGCCCAAGCCAGCTGTTACAGGATGGGCAGCAACACCAGCTCTGACTGACTCCAGTGTTACAGATTGCTGCTCAGCTTGTCATTACTCTCTCTCACTAATTAGAATACTTTAGATCTATTTACTACTACACTGTAGCCTCAAAGGAAAATATTTATGCTGGAATGGTGATTGCAAAGCGGGGAAAAAAAAGATTGAACTGTAACATACTGTGCTGACAGGAAGGGGAGGGGGGTGGTGGTTAATGAGGATGTATTGGATAGTGTGGGACCTGAGCATGACATAAATGGTATGGAATAAGGGATGGATAACATCCTGGTTTTGGCTGGGATAGAGTTAATTTTCTTCGTAATAGCTAGTATGGGGCTGTGTGTTGCATTTGTGCTGGAAACAGTGCTGATAACACAGGGGTGTTTTCGTTACTGCTGAGTGGTGCTTACACAGTTTCAAGGCTTCTTCTGCTTCTTACACCGCCCCACCAGCAAGTAGTCTTGGGGTGCACAAGAAGATGGGAGGGGACACAGCCGGGACAGCTGACCTCAACTGATCAGAGGTACATTCCATACCACATGAAGTCATGCTCAGCAATAAAACTAGGGGGAGATTGGTGGGGGGAGCCGCTGCTCAGGGACTGGCTGGCCATCGGTCAGTTGGTGGTGAGCAATTGTTTTCACTTGCATTGCTTATCTTTCTTGGGTTTATTTCTCTCTGTTATTTTGCTTTACATCATCATCATCATTATTATCATCATCATCATTAATAATTTTATTCCAATTATTAAACTTGTTTTATCTCACCCCACAAATTTTCCCACTTTTGCCTTTCCGATTCTCTTCCTCCATCCTGCTAGGGGATCACAAACAAGTGGCTGCGTGGTGCTTAGCTGTCAGCTGGGGTTAAACCACGACACATATACACGGACCAACAGGTCTGCATTAATGCGACTATGCCCTTCTTACAATCTTCTGTTATATTGCTATATTGAGTATACAATCTGTCAATGCATGAGATTAAGCTTGATTAGCTCCCATATCGAATGCTCTACCTCATGTGGTTTGGGTGCATTCATTTAGGGCAGATGGTGCCAAAGAATATATCTATATAGATAAACCAAGTCACCTACAAACCTTTTTGCTGTAGTTTTTTTGTTTTGTTTTGTTTTAATTATAAATATGCTTTTTTTTTTTCCTTTTTGAATATGGTCGAAAGAGGAACAAAAAGAAAAGTCTGTCAGATTAATACAGTACAATGAACATAACAGAATATAATAAGGGAAAAGACAGGACTATTCCCCAGCTCGTGCACTTACCTCTCACTGAGATCTTCAATGCGCTGTCCATGGCCCAGCATGAAGCTAGGGTTCGACTGACCACATGGGCTTGCAGGGGCTGACAAAGTGCTTTTGACGTTCTGTACCGAATGCCGGCGGCTCCGACGGCGCTCCAGCCCCCTTCGCTCACTAGCACCAAGACTGGCCCTTCTCCGGTCCTTGCGCCCACTGGGAGGGGGGTCAGCACTCTCATCTCCATCCTCATGTCTCAGCGTCATCTGAGAAAGAAAGAAAGGAAGAAAGAAAGGCGAGGCTTCTGAGACAGTTCCTTTAGGCACCATAGGTCTTCACACCTGGGCTTTAAAAATTAACTGATCTGAAAATAATTAACTCCCATTACCATCACCATCACCATTTCTACAGCTAATCCTGTAAGTTGCTGTCTAACCATTAGTGCAATGTAGCAGAACTAAGAATGGAACTATATACTGATGTCTTGTACAGAACACTACGGGACCTGTAACAACACATTCATGTATCTCCTAGTTTTTATTTTCTTTTTATATAGGACTTAATTTTCTAGGAAGCTGGGCAGTGTTGGACACCTAGCTTTCCTTATTTCCTCCTGAAATACTTAAGTGAAGTCTTGGCTCTAGTGAAATCAACAGAACAAACTCTCATGCATTAACTGATTGAACATTTCCTCATGTTCAGACATGACACTTTAAATGATCAAGTGGAAGTTACCATCTACTACTTTAGAAGGTATTTTAGAATAGTGCCATCTTTTCTTTCCAGCCAAGGAAAAGATCAGCAGATGTATATGTAACTTCATTCCTCTTAAAAATCTCCATTTTTACAGATCTGCCTGCAAAGCAAACAAGGAAAAAAACCCTAACAAACAAAACTATTTCTGTGAACTGGTACCGCAACAGATTAGAAGAAAAAAGTGGAGACCACACATCTCCTCTAAGCCTCCCAATTTTTAGGTTAGCATAATTACTTTCACATATGCCTTTCAGTAGAAAATTCAGTATTTCCTGTCAGTTCAGAAGCACTGTCAATACAGAGGAACTTATGTATAATACCAGAAAAGAATGATGCTGAGAATACCATGGCGACAATGACATTTGACAGAAACTTCTGATACAGTTTGAGAGTTCATCAGCTGGAAATAGGAGAGGAGTAAAACATGGGTGCAATGCCTAGTATCTTGAACTACGGCCTGCTGCTGACATGACGATGTGACAAACCTCTCGCAGACACAAAGCAAGTGCTACCTTAGTGTATGTGAGGAGAGATACTGCTGGCAGAAACAACAAAGTTACTCGTGGATCTCATCTGAAATGCAGCAAAACATTTAAGTAATCTTTATATGAGAAAGATCCATTCAAATAGGCAGAGGTACAGAAGACGGTGAAGTGGGTTTCTATTAGTCTATTGTTTCTATTAGTCTTGTTATTCTGATAATTCTTACCAGCAGTGACTTTAACAAAACAAAAGCAGGGACAAGTGTGACATCCCTGCTTAGGGTATAAAATCTGTTTCAGTGGGGAAGAAGAGATTTTTCAGATACAGAACAACATTGGCAGAAAAAAGAAAGAATGTCCATAGGCATGTCTAAATTTGGACTGGTCATCGAGAGAAAGCTGGTACCCAACTAAGCCAACCGCTAATTTTGCAATCAAGTCTTTCAGTAGGCACAGCCCATGCAAAACCCCTTGCTTTTAAGATTAATGATCATCTTTTAAAAGCGATTTTGTAAGTTGATGCCTCTGACAATAAAAAAAAAGAAAGAAGAACATGGAAGCCTCTCATTCCCATTTTTCTATTTTGGCCTGAGTCTTCCTGAAACTGCTGTATATAAAACTTAACTCTGCTAAAGTTAGTGAAGTGACAGGGGTGAAGAGGTGATGAAGAAAAAGAAGAATCAAATCTACCAAATCCTTTGCTGGACTTAGATGGAGATGAAGTCCATGATTTCATTTCATCACACCAGAACATCAATTTACATGTACATTTCATTAACTTCAGCATAAAGGTCCCCACTCTAACAGTTCCCAAAGCCTGAAAAAAAGGCTAATTATTAAGAAACTAGATATCCTACCCTTACATATAAATACTTCAGAAGTAGTTATTTTATACCTAGGTGGTGAATGTGGAGTCAGTCATTACTCCATTGCTGCAAACCGTATAGGATCTGGTCCAGCGTAAACTCATGAACAAGGACTTGCTGGGTATCCAGCTGCCGAACAAGTGGTATTTGTGAAGCTGAGCTCAGCCGAACCTTTTTCATGAGCTGAATACTTTTGCACATGGAAAGAACTTCTACTTACTTTGGGAGGTGTAACTAGCGGTCTGAGAAAGTTTTAATTGCAGACAGAACTGCCTCTAAGGAGGCTAGTAAATGTGCTGGTTTGCCTTGGAGTATGCCCTGGCTCTAGTATGAAATGCGTTTGAATTAAACGCAGCTATGTACCACAGCAGGTCACATATACGAACGTGTGTAATAATTCTAGCAACCAGATGTTTTTCTTTTAAAATAAAATAGATAACCAAATTTCACCTAGGTTACATTTCACCCCTCCTCTTGGCTTTGAAGTCCGCGCAAGCTGTAAGATGCATAAAACAGGGCATGTTATGTTACCTCATAAATGTTAAATTGCTCAACTAAGTCCAAGTCTGTTCCTTTCTTGTTCAAGTGTCTCTGTGAAATAGCTTCAATGCCTAGCTCTTCCAGACAGTCCACCACGTCGTAGAAAGAGTCTTGATCTGGCAACCCCGACAGCGTCTAAGAATCAAAGGAAAAACATTTAAATCTGTTTGTTTTGAAAAGAATTAAACAAAGGTTTATAAAAGCAGGTGGCAAGTGGTGCTACGTATGATTTCAATAAAGTAAAACCCATGATGTGGGATTAGAGACACCGCTAGAAAATAAAAAAGAAGTGGCACAGCTTTTAACAAACAACTCTGTCCACTGTGTAGAAAAATGAATAATTGGCAAAACAAATCAATGTTGTTATTTCATACAAAAAAGTATGGAAAATATGGGTCTTTAAAATACACAGTTGGATTCTTCCTGGCTTCATTCAAGTACAGATTTGAAGAACAGAGAATGTTAAAGCATCAAACACAGGGATAAAAGCGAAGAGAGGAAAAAAAACGGTTTAGCTAAAACCAGTGAAGCCGATTTCCTACTGATTCCTGTAAGTTTGGCCTTAAGAAGAAAAAGTCCAATGCACAGCTGTGTGATGTCAGGACAGCAGGAAATATCCTGCACCATGTGCCTACTGTCCTCAACACCTGCAGCAGAGGTCATCCTGCCAGTGCACAAATTGTTTTATATTACAGAGACATTGACTCCTTTCCTCCATTCCTCCCTTTCAACTTGAGAAGTCTTATTAAAGGTACACCGACTCCTTAACTCTTATAAAATGTTAAAAGAGTTACTAATTCCTGCTTATGGGGTAAGTTGTTACCAGTGACACTGGAGAGGAGCTTTTGCACACTAGAAAATAAAGATTGCCAATAATAACAGCTATTGAAAATGAACTGCTTGAGTTCAGAGCTTTCTATGCCACCTGCTCTATGTTCAAGAGCGAGCACTTTTCTTACCATAGTCATTTCCCATTTTTTTGTTGAATTCAGAAAACTGAGAGAATAAAGGTGGTCTTCTGCAGTATACCATGTATACCAACGCACACCACTGCAGTGTGTGTAGCAAGATGGATTGAATCAAGCCACTTACAGCTTTACTGCACGGCGATGCACGGGAAGAGGACATGGGCACTGGACAACTTTGTCCAGAGCACAAGCGAACTTCATCCATCAGAGTCCTGCAGACATTTACAAAGTCAACAGAAAACACTACTCTTCTGGTTTGCCATCGACTTCCTCTCAGCTTGTGCTGATTTTTTACTGCTCCTTATGGATGATGCAGAAAAATGAGTGTAATCCTGCACACGTTGAGCAGAAACTACTGAACGTACTGCGCAACCTACTTGCAGAGCAACATACACCTCATCGCGAGAATCAGTCTGCACAGAGCCGCTCCTGCAAAATATACCAGAGTGCAGACTGGAAGGAACACAGTTATTCTGGATTAGCTCACCAGAGAGATGCTTACTCTGAAGTATTTTCCTCTCTCCTATTTAATTAGCTAAGTAACTTATCTATACTCCAGTAGAGGAGAGAAAGAGTAAGAAATGGAGACAGCACACACAAAAACCAGGCTCTCTCCAGAAAGAGTTTCATCTTCTCGTGCCCAGGATGGGATGAACTGCACTCTGAGAATACGGGTTTTCTGAAGCATGGCTTTTCCAAAGTGGCTCTGAGCAGCACAATGCAGAAAAGAGCAGCCACTCTGGGCTGCCTCCCTACACCAAGAAGTTTTGCATTCAGAAAAACTGAATTACGTAACTAAAGAGAGAGAGGAACAGAGAACTGACATATTCTGCCTTGTTAAAGCATCTCTTACCTGTGAAATGAGGCACTGGAAAATGTGAATCACCGAGGTACTTTAAATGTAACTTTTTTTTTTTTTTTGAATAAACACAACACAGCAACATCTTCTTCTTCAGTCATTACAGGACTACTGTCTGATGTTTGGTGAGGTCCACCACAACAGGAATGCTTAGCACAAATACCAATGAAGTGTTAGGGTTATATGTTCAGGGTTATATGTTCAGGCTCTAGTTAAAAACTTGTCTCTGTCCAGGACAGTATTTAAGCCTCTTTTTAAAACTCACTGAAGACCATGGAAGTAAATTTTCCTGAACAGTGCTGAAAGTAGATACCACATACATTTTGTTCTTTCCTAAACTGACACCTAGCATTGAGTAGAAATCTGAGGATCCAACAAATGAAGCTATGACACTGTAAATTCAATGGAGCTTTACCACAGATGTGGAAATACTGTAACAGAAAACTGTGTCTATCACACTTTCTCTTGCCTATGAGAGAAGTAGACAGCAGCTACATTGACCTGAGTGTCTTCAGGCACAATAGGATGTGATCTCTTACATGCAAAAGGGAGGACAAACAGTCAAGATTTTCTGCACAGATCTTCTGGGCATGTACTTCTTAAAATATCAGGAGATGGTCTTAATGTTGATATGCAGATCACCCGCCTTCAAGTGTAGCTTTTTTTAAAATCTGAGGTCAGGCAGGCTGTAGACAGGGAAAAATAGCAGCATAACGTAGCATTTACTGGCAGCCCTGCTTCTGTCAGCAGCCTTTTATTGGTTAATATCATTTTAAATCATGCAGCAGTGGAAATCTAATCTTCACTGCATGCTACTGGCCAGAACTGGGCAATTGAACTCCCAAGTACAGAAATCAAATATGTTTCCTTTGCACAGTTTTTCATTAAACTCACATATCCATTTTCAGAGCCTAATGCATGACAAATTCAATTTCTAACATTGTAAAATGGGATGCAAAAGGGCACCTCGGGTGTCACAACAAGGTCAGTTCAGTTTAGCTCAGGAGAAAGATGTTTGCAGTAACTAAACACAAGAGACATGAGGTGCTTGAAAAACGACTGATTAATTCTGGCTTGTGATATCAGAAAACAAGATTGGGCCCCCATTTTCTTGGTGGCTTTGTAAAGGAAACAAAAACTGCAACCAGCAGAGCAGAGGTCATAAATTGGGCAGATCCTTGCTCCTTCCTGAGTGTCTGGTGAACTTCAAAATGATACTGCAATATCAAAATAGACATACAAGTCCCAAATATTTCCTCCTGCTCCGAAGACTGAACTTTACAATATGGAAACCTGTCTACAGAATTTAAATTTAGCCACTTTGAGAAGCATGTTAAAATCATACTTTGTGGTTTGCTTGCTGAATTTTCTTACATTCAGAACTCAGGTGTACAAAGGAAGCATAAAAATGAATGTCAAGATTAATTATTATGCCTCTAATCATTTTTGGCTTGAGGAAACAAAAATTGAGATTTTTATTTGTTTGTTGTGTGATTTTACAAGTTGCTCTCAAGCCCTTGTGGGAAAGCCTATGTAACTTTGTGTTCTTCCCTCTCAAGTGGCTGCTTTTGAAATGGTGAACTAAATTAAAACCAAAACCCCAGGCTGAGAGTATTGAGCTTGATATATCTTCTTAACCACATTTTTACCAAAGCTTAAATAATACGTTTTACCTACTGCTAACTCTAACAGTCCCAATGGAAAGAAAGGCAACAAAATGGATGTAGTATTATCAGGTGTAAAAAAAAAAAAAAAAAGTTTTATGGGATTGTAACAGCCAAATGTTTTCCTAGATGATAAAAACTATTAGACAACATACTCAACTGGTAACAGAATGATAACCTTATCACTACGTATCCTCACTCACGTTTCTGAAAGAAACCTGACATTAATGAGTGCTAGCCTACGCCTGGCTTCAGACTGAAAGGCTCTCTTTATTTTCAGTTTTTTAAAATGTGTAGCCCTGGTTGACACTAGCTAGTAAAACAAATAAGTATGGTGCCTTCTGTCATTTACAAAACCATCACAGTATAAAACCAGTGGTACAAGGGAGGGTACAGACAACAGAAAGTCCAGCTAAATGCATTTGGTGCACAATGCTTTACATGCAAGTTCAAGTAATGTAGGAGAACTGCTCTACTAAACATGCAACGAGAGGGCTCAGGCACCAGACAGAGAGACGTTATCGAAATCTTACATGCCACAGTGAAAAGCACTAGATAGTAAATAAACACACTTAAATGCATTAGCCAAGAATAGGAAGAAGCATCTCTCGTACGTATTTTCCCAGGAACCACAAATTCTAAACAACTCCTTCATCTGGCAGGATGATGACTGTTCCAGTGTGGCAGTTGCAATGTTCTTAGGGCAGGTCACCAAAAATTCATCTCCCAGCTGCTGTATTAATGCCACATTGGACTGAAACAGCACTTTTTCAGCTACAGCTGACAGACCACTCACTAAGCTCCTACTAGTAACAACTGGCCTGGAAGCTGGTGCTTAAATTCTAGTCTTATACTGGACCTACCAAAAAACATTAAATGCTTATCCCAACTGTATCAAAATGTACTAATTTTTATATACCTCATAATTATTTTACGGACCTCTTTTTTTAAAAAAAAATGTACTGTATGGTATGAGAGAACAAGCAATATTAAATACAGGTAAAAAGAAAATCAACAGTAATCTTACAACTACAAAGCTTCCAGAGTTATCTCAGTGATGAAGGGTTTTATAGGAACTAACTAGAAAGTAAATTGAATTGCAGAATTTTTTTTCTGCATTTGACGATTAGAGGTTTTTTTTAGTATATAAAGGAAACGCATGGGCTTTAAATTATCTGTACCTCAGTAATAAAAATGAAGAACGTAGGGATTAGAATAAGATCTATCAGATCATAGGAATTAACTAAAGGAAAATAACAAAGGTTATACTAGAACTGTACATAACCTGAAGTATTTGGATAGATCTGATTTCAGAGGTTCATTAATGCCTAAATCCTCCCAAATTAAGAGAGGGTTAATGAAATGTCAGCATAAGTAAATTGGTTAAGCATCAACAAAAGAGAGGGAGAGGATGAAAGGACTGGAGGAATTCTTATGTCTGGGCAGATGTGTGTTCTGCTCCTGAGCAGGAAGGAAAGCAGTCTGTAGATGTATACATGAAGAAAGAAAAAGAAGTACAAGTATGCGTCCTTAAGACAAATCCCTTGTGAGGACTCGGCCTACACTGAAAGCTTTTGACGTTTCCTTGCCTAGAGAAGCTGAAACCATCTGAGCCTTCTTTGTATTCTCTGTGGGGGAAAAAAATTACAACTGTGACATGCTGCTTGCTGTTTTCTCTATAATCATGAAAAAAAATCCCATTAAAAACATCATAAAGCTGTCCATAAGCCAGATCATAATTATAAGAGTGGCACTGTGGGATTCCTCTCTTCCTTGATCTTCATAACTGCCTTGCTCCTTTGACTGCAAGATGCTTTTTCTTTTTGTGTGTTTTTAAAGAACTACCTCCTCCTAAAAATAGCTTTAAATGGAGTGAAAAACTCACACTAAAGGAGTCAGCTACAGGATGATAAAAGAGTCAACACAGAAAAATATTTTTGAAGAAGTCAGTCACCAGGTAGATAATAACTGTGCAGATGATGAAGAGAATTAGTTCAGAAAGAGGAACTGGTACATGAAACAACGAGGTGTAAAATGCAGATGTTAAAAAACTAGTCACCTTGGCTTCAACAGCAGCTACAGACAGAAGCATATAAAGCTGGTGATGCCTTTCAGAAAGACTACAATAATGAGAGAAGGTGGTCTCTTAAAGTCTAGATGATCCTTACTACCATGTAAGCAGGAGCAAGGGTGGCTCTAAGTAAAACTGCAGTGACGTCAGTGATGTCACTGAGAGACAGTAGTCCTCACAGGCATTTTTGCAGCCATTAAGAAATTATTTTATCAAAAAAAACCCCAAAGCAGCCCACGGCTCCGAAAATGTAGCCATGAGCACAGTAAGCTGGCAGCCTGATTTATGACCTCCACCAACACTCAAGATCTTTAACTGAATATCATGAATAACAATAATATTATGTAATACTCTGGCCTATTAAGTATAAACACAAAACACATGATCATTCTGATTTGCTAGTAGTATGTTGATCTTCTGTGCTCTTTAAAAGATCCATTGTTAATTTTAGTCACCCTAAGATTTGTATAGGACTAGACACTAATTTTTAAGGAATTTACACTAACAAATTTCTAACTTTTACAGGCCTTTCACTTTCTCCCTCCTCGTAGCTCAACTGAGTACTATGCAAAACGTGATTTTACTGCAAGCTACTAATTGTAATACAGAACACCAGAAAATACAAAAAAAGAAAAAACGTGATCTTATTTTTTTAAGCAGAAACACTCCTACTAACACTCAGACCTGTTAAATCCATCATATTTGGTTTGCAGTAAAAAAAAATTTACACGATCTGAACTAGAAAATTGTGCACAATGCAAGCCTTTGCAAGTATGTGATTTTTTTCACCAGTACTTGCTTTCTTTCTCCCCTTGAATAATGAGTTTAGTTAGTTTGTTGAGTTGAGTTTTGTTTTGCACTGCGTTGTCAGCGTTGGGAGAGGAGCCGTGTCGTAACGTGTTTCCACACAGCATCTAGCAAAACAGCAATTCTATTCTCAGCTGCTGCCTCTGGGTGCAACACAAGTAACAAGAGCGTGCTGATTGATTACAGCTTGTCCAACAACTTATCTGGAACAGGTTTCCCTTGTCATATATTCTCAACAGGGAAGGTGACCATACAATTGAAAATACTAACATCTCCGTCAGTTAAGCTAACAAAGTAAACAAACCTTGTTAACCAAGGTCATTGCGTAGACCAGGAGTTCAGTATCGACCCCATCCTTCTCCTCCAGGATCTCCATGATGTTGGACCACGGCTTGGCTTCTAGAGGAAAAGCAGAAATCATTGGTGATGGTGACCCAAATGGAAAGGTGTTGCATCAACATTTATCCAAGAGGTAGTACAACAAGGTGGAATGATGTGGCCAGGTGGAAGATCAAGAAGAAATATCCATCTTCCTCTACAGTTGCCTCTGCTTCACAGAGAGTGAAGTTAATGCAGACAGCGAAAGCTACAGTGCATCCTAATGCAGGGATCTAAAAGTCCACTGCCAGGTGGACTTTCCTCAAAGGTATCAATTTATCTCCCTTGATGTTGAAGGAAGCTTTGTTAGCCCAGTTCGACTGACACTGAACTTCTAGAGTTCAGGAGGAAAGATTATTACCCCACTTATCATAGGTTCACATAGGCTTAGAGAAATCTTCAACAAAAACCTACATGCTGTGCTTTTAGTGCATTTGTTGCTCACATTCCTAGTGATATTACTGAGTTACACTGCATTAAGATAAGTCCTGTTAACAAAACAGTGTAGCAGAGGAACACCATTTTCTCAAGTTACAGGCTGTGTGTCTTGGATAACAGAAACGATCAATGAAGGGGGAATATTTTTGCTGTGGTTATTACTCATATTGTTTTAATAAAAATCCCCTCTACACTTCTCTCATATTTCCACTACGTAAGGTCAAAATTTGTGCTTCCAGTTATGATGCATTTGCTTGATTTGCATGTTGATTTGCATTTGCATGATTATCTGATGACTAAGCCCAAGTGGCTTCATGAGTTTTTGTGCCAAAAACATCAGACAGGCAACGTCAGGTAGGCAATGCCAGCCAGGCTCAAGATAACCTCTTATGTGGAAGGTACCTTGTAAAATCATCCTATTTCATTTGGCTAAAAGGCAGATGGTTGCATTTACTACAGAAAAAAGCCACATAACTATTTTATCTAGGAAAATGAAGTAAATAATAAAAGACTATAATTCAAGGGGTTTTTTTGGAGTAAATTTAAAGGTGAGGAGGATCAAGCAGAAAGCTAACCCCAACTTAGAGATATTCAATTCAACTACACAAGCATAACTGCAAGTGTCCTTGAATTTCAGAGGGAAAAATACAGGCTATTCCAACAGCCCACATCCCCTAAACACTGTAGGGATGACGACAATGTCAGTATAACCAGGCAGTAAAACACAGGCATTTCATTGCCATAACCTGTTGCTGACTGATCAGTGACCCCAATGTTAAAACTCTGCATTACTATCACAGTGGTAACGTCCCTTGTTTATTCATACTGATATTATATATTTACATCCTGCTACACAGACATCAAATCTCTGCTAACTCAGGACCTCCATTTTCAAGAGGATGGCAGTGCACTATGTGGAAAAACCTGTCTATTAATGAACACACAGACAGCAATATTTCTCATGTTTTCTTTTCCCTTCTTTTTGAGACGTTCTCTAATCTCGACTACTGAATAATAAATCAGAGCCGCTTTATCTCGAGCAAAATCAAAGGAATGGGGGAATCACTCTCAGCTCTCCAAATGTATTTATGTGCATTACTAATTAAATACTAATTCAAATACACAGCTGTAATAAAAATACACTAGACACCTCTTTAGCAGATTCTCTATAGTACCAGACATTTTGTGCAGCTCATGTTGAAAAGACATGTGGAACAAATTCACTCAGCTCACAAATGATATATGATCAGCAGGAATGATATCCTCACTACAAAAATGTCTTCCTGTGGTTTCCAGTGAAAAATAAAAATGGAAGAAAATAAGAAAGAGAAACAAAATGGAGAAACTACACGAGTCTGACTTATAACACAGCTATTTGGAAAAAAGCGAGTTGACAACAACATAAAAAATTAATTATTTAAACCACTGCAATATTCAGTGAGAGTCCTTCTAGGGAAACATGCCTTTATTTTGCAGGCAGGCTTTATTCTTATTGGAACAATCCCATTTTATGTTTTAAAGACAGCATCCTGGCGTTTCAGGTTTTTTGCCTGAACGTCTCAATACTTGTCCATTATCATAAAAGAGTATTTTTAGGATCACCTTGCTGTTTTCTTGCAAGGATGATATATAATTGTCTTCCATCCATACTTCTTCTCTGTTTCAGAATACAATTTTTTAAAATTGTTACTCAGGCACGCTTACTAGTTAAGGCAGCCCTGTAATAGCTCATCCATCTTTCAAAGGCTTTAATGAAGGTGCTGCTATTAAATGCAGGCAATTTCCAAAATCCAGCCTTAAATTTGAAATTCTTCATCTATTTCCTAGCTAATATCAAGAGGAGGCAGTACTATCAATGACTCTGAGAGAGCTACTCCAATCTGTACCAGATTAAATTATTTTCCTCATTATGATCTCAAGCTGAACAGCCAAGGAGTGAACATAGAACAGAAATAGCCATAAGGCCGTCTACCCATCTGGGGACATGGACAAGGCAGTTCTGGTGGGGAAGCTGCACCATGAATTTACTGCATTACTATACTTGGGTTAATATTCCTTGCTAATATATAATGAGAACCTATAGTTTCCAACCTATGATCCAGAGAGCATGGGATATGAGCAGATCTAGAGCTGGCGTCTGCCCTCATCCACTTTCATGTCCTGATCTTGGCTTTCCAAATATGTTGTTCCTGGAGAGTTACCACTTAAAGATGAGAACACAGGCTGGAGTCTACATGAAAAACAAATAATTTTCAAGGCAAATTTTTGGGTTTTTTAAGTGATAAGGTGGGTCTGTGGAAAAACTCCTCCTTTCAAGCCATACAGAAAAACTTTGTGAAAGAGACCTTGGAAAATCATACACTAAAAAAATGGGTCACTTTTCTAAACTAATTGGTTGCTATAGTAAAACAATGATGTTCATACAAGAGATACCAAAAACATGATGTATATTTTCCCTTAAAAAGATATTTTTATTGTGGAGAATATTAAAAGCTCTCAACCTACAGTTGGAGAGGAACCTTTGAGCAAACTATTATGCAGAGCTAAAAGCTACAGCTTCCATTTTCTCTGTAATGATCAGAATATGACAAATCCTGAATAAACTAACCTCAAATCTAGATTTGGCAATGAATGTGTATTTCTGGTAAAAATGAAAATTCATTTAATGTTTGTATGTTATTAAGTTTATTTTTAAAAACAGGAAGTGTAATCATTTATGCTTGCTAATTATCAAGAAAGTTTACTTTCCAGCCTGCCTCCTTCACCCGACTGTGATGTCAAAGAACAATGATGGAAAAGAACGATGGTGCAGCATCCCAGCAATTCTTCCGGGAGCAGACTGGGGTGTTCCCATAAGGTTATGACTTCCATGCAGGACTTGCTGCAAAATTGATGGGAGTGATGAAACAGGCTCACTGAAGTGAAACAGCAGAGATGGAGTTTTGTATGTGTTCTCCTGCCTCCTAACGGGTAAAATGAGAACCGCTCGACTGCCTTTCTCAGGCTTCTCACTGGTAACAGCTCATTATTGTGGCTACTCCGCCAGGAAGGCTGAAGCCTCAATCCTGATGCTACTACAGCACTCTGAGTAGTCACGCACGATACATAATCCCACAAAGAACTATAGGGTTGCAACAATCAAGCCTATATTAAATTAATACAGCCTATCAAATAATGTTGCCCGTTGTTTTAAGTCTTAGTCTTTTTGTCTTTTCTCAGTTTCCCATTTAAACGCTTTTACATATAAATCTCAAAAAAAAAATAAAAAAATAATGCTGTCATTCATGCCTTACACAAAATCCTGACATCACAACTCCACAGGATGAGCAAATTATGTATAAAGCATGAAAAACTTCGCATCAGGCCAGAGCCATGCGTAAAGACTACCACCAACTTACAGAGTGCCCGTCTCTAGTCCCCATAGGATGGAAAGATATTCATACTTTTGGAAAGACCTCAACATCTTGTACTCCTGGCTATTTAAATATGAGTGAACATACACGCTTCCATCACACCTACAGTACCGGCATTACTCTAGTGGATATCTACCTATGCATGAAAAGGCAGGAAAAGCAGAGAACCGATAACGTGGACCATTTTCAAGTAATATAACAAGTCAGGTAGCAGAAACTTAATTCACAAACAGTATGTGAGAGTGTCCAGGTCAGCCACAGGGCTTTAACCTCCGTCCTAAAAAATGCTCGTGCTAAAGCAGCCCCAGACAGCAGAGTGCAATGCCAGCTCGACTTCCCAGAGCCTGCGCAGCCCCGGTATGCTCAAACTGAGACGAGATCAAATTCCTCTGAAACAAGAAAGGGTGGAGGGAAGGGGGAGCTAGATGGAACTATAAGTAGAAGCTACTTTCTGTATTATGAGGGCCATGCAGTTATTCAGTTACAGTCTGCTTGTATCCGAGAGTAAAGCCGGCACTTCCATGGATCTCTGCACTTCAGTTTGCATATGGATGTGTTCTCAACACAGAAACCACAGATGGGATCGCTTTGAAACCAGGCTGAGTTATTATGGGGTCCTTTCTGTTAATCATGTGTGGTACACATGTTGAGGAATTATGTCATATCTCATCACCTTGTATGTACATGAAACATTGGACTTTTTTCAAAGCAGTGCTAAACTTCATTATATACCTGCAAGATTTATGACACTGTTTCAAGAAAAGGCACATCACTTTTTCTTCCTCTGTATTGCTGTTCCATCAAACCAGTCATTAAAGGCAGGTACTCCTCAGTTATAAGCCACTAATTTCAAAATATAAATTAAAACATAGCACACACACAGCTCAAAGTGAGGGCTATTACATTGAAGATCTAAATAAATATAAAACTAGAAAAAAAAAATCTCTTTTGTAGCTAAGTGCAACTGCTTAATAATAATAATAAAGAAAAAGAGAGACAGAGAGATACACAGGATATTTGGGGCTAAATTATTTGCAAGAGGCCATTTTTCATGAGACTGAAATCTGCCAACTAACAGGTATGAGAAATGCCATAAACTCTCTCTTCTTACTCCTAACAAGTATCCACTTAAGTACATGCATCACTTTTTTTCACGTGTTTTATGTTGTCACTTAAGTTGTTTTATTCCTTTGGGGCATGAAAATGTTTGCCGGAGGCTGTTCTAGAGATAGAGAAGGGAATACACAGCTCATGGTAGCATGTTTTGGGTCCTCTTTTCTCTCTTTTCTTTAATCAGGTTTACTAGCACGTGAAGAGATGGCAATTTGAACATGTTGAGAATACCAGTGAGTTCAGAGAGCCGAGGAAATACTAAGAATGACTGTAAAAATAAATCAGCACTCACAATTACATGAATATTGTAGTTACATTTCTGCTTATGGCGTTGTAAGCTTTATTGGTTTTAATTCAAAACAGAAAGCCAACCTGGAGCCCACTGTTTGAAGCATTACACTGTTTTGGAATTGCCCCTGCCTGCTCCCAATCCGTAAGAGACAATTTGGTTTTTTTCCTGAGGTCTTTTCAATACACTCATTTTGATAGCTGAAAGCAAAATCTGGCTATTTTCTCTTATTTCTGGCACCACCTTTCTCCCCATCCTCCATTTTTTTTTGTTTCACTTTTACCATATCAAGTCGCTCAAACAAGTTCAGCATGGAGACAGTTGCTCCACAGAGGGGATCTTGCTTTCAACCTCCATGCGTCTGAGACCACAACAATGGCTCTCCCAACCTCAAAAACTCTCCTTGAGGCAAAGGAATGTTTTGCATCAAGAGAGAATGCCCCGGGAGCTTAGCAATGACTTTGTGGGAAGAACAAAAAAGAACCATTTTTGTTCTATTTATTTGTAAAAAATACAGCATACATATTCAAGTATTTTTCATGAGCCTGAAGGGTAACAGACTTCATAGTATAATATCTGCTCAAGGGCTTTATTTTAATGTAACAACAGATGGTTTTGCTTTTCCTATAAAGCCTGTACTATTATTGACCTCATCTTTCTCTTCAAAGGGATTACACTGATTAGATATCATTTTCTCTTCTAAATCAGGCTGCTGCTCCTCAAGAAGGAAGTGAAAGACGGCCTGGCCTGAAGGAACCTCCAAGGTCAGAAGATGCCACGGGGCTTACTTTGCACGTGGGTGCAGGGAAGGGGCAATGACTGTGGTGCTCAGGGAGGCAGTTGAGTTCCTCAGCTTTTCACTCTTCACTTTCCCACTGTAAGTCATTCCTCAAAACAACTTAATTTACATGAGTGCTTAAAATATGCTTTTAATCAAGAAATGAAGAGTATGTCACACAAAGCAGGCATCACGACAGCAACTCTAGAGCCGGAATCAGTGATGAAATGCCAGCCTGACCTTAGCGGTGCTCGGTTTTTGCATTCCCCCCAGGTAAAACTACTCACCTCTCTTTTCATCAACGGTAGATACTGCTTGGATTAAAAGTGGTGCGTTGGATTCGGTGTACTCCACAAACACCAGCAGCAGCTTCAGTGCTGTCTTTACCACCAGGCGGAACTGGAAGAAAAGAGTGTGACTTGTCATTCAGCAAACCACAGCATTTCCAGATGTGCTAAATGACACTGGGCAAGACACAGGCGCAGCAATCCAGATCTGCTAATAACACATGAACGGAAGAGATTAAGATGTACCCGGAATGAAAAAATGAAAGGTAGCCAAGATGGCTGAAAATTTCATTCACCGGGCAGCGCTCTCCTGGGGAAGTCTCAATGATTGATGAATCCAAACAAAAGCTTATTGCTGGCACGTGTAATAAAAGGTTGAACATCCCACTGAGGCATGCACCTATATGCATGTCCCCAACATTGCTGTCCAAAGCTTGATGTACACCAAACGTACTGAGCTAAGAACACATATTACTCTATTTCTCAACACATTTATTTCCCCCTTTCACTGTGAGCTTTTGTCATATTGCTGTATGACGGGATGATTTTCTCCTCATGGTTTCTTCTTTTCTTTTGTGACTATTTAATGCTCAGATTATTAAATAGATCGATCTTCACTATTGAACACAACTTAGGAGAAAGTGTGTTTAATCTCCAACTATCCCACCCTGTCACAAAATGTGTGATTTACTGGAACTAAGTATTCTGCCTGCAAGTTTTCAAACTCCGTTTCTTGTAGATCCCCAGGAGTGCAAGTTCAGCAAAGATTAAACATTGGTAAAACGGACCTACTGGAAATCAATAGCCAAACTCTATCAGTTTAATCACGTATCTCCTATTTCCAGAGAGGATCATCTGACTATTAGATAATTTTCGAAGTGCTGAGTTAGAATTTTTAAGGACTTGCTTGGCATGATCAGATATGTGAAAAAACAACTCTTAAGGGAATATCTGGAGTTTTTAATAAAGGGAGATGTGAAAGAGGAGGACTTTTTAACAGGCAGGGCTCTATGTGGCCAGCTGAGAGGGCTTTTACTAGGAGAATTGAATCTAGATCAAATCTTCTGAGTCCTCAATCTAAATAATGGATTTAAAGCCAAATAAAAGGTGATGCACTTCTGGTTGCGGAAACATGATTTCCAACCTACTGCAACTGAATCAAGCTCCAGAAAAACAGGTATTTGTAAGCTTACTGTATTTTTCTGATACCTTTTTCTGCAACAAATCTATCCAAAACTGAGTAAGATTTTTAATGAGGCAGCTACAGTAATGTGGTCATTACTCTCTCCTTTGCCACTGACAGATTTCTAAATCTACTTTGGGATGTATTTACGTAGAAATAAGCCACGCTCCAGAAATTCCCTGTCTTTGTCTCATTACATTAAGTTGGTAGGCATTCTGAAACATAACCACCTGGTCATTAAAATGTCTCACCCAGAGGGAAAGGAAAAAAACCACCTGTATCACTACACTGTTTCAGGGAGAGAGAGAGATATATATAGTTTCTATCAGTATTAGCTCATTCCCATTCCCTCATTTTTTTCAAGTCCTCGCAACGCAACTCTCCTAAAAGGCAAAGAATCATTATTAATCATTTCATAGATGCACTCAAAGACTGTGTCTATATTCTACAGGAGGCTGCAAGTGCAACAGGCATAGACTCAAGCTCCTGCGTTCACATTACCACTCACACATATGAGAGTTCGCTTCAAGGTAACGAGCTAAAATGCAACTTGCTGCTATAGAACCAGAGTGTAGTGCAAACAGTGACCCAGGTATTTCCCTTGCTTCTTAGGTTTTACCTGTGTGCTGAATTGAGTTTAACGCACTGCAATGATACTACTAGCAATGCAAAATCTTCGGTTGTGGAAGCTAGACTCTTTCAGACTTGATGTCTCATCGAATCAGTTACTTTTAGGGCTGACAGCCAAGAAATCCCTTAAGGTCCCTTAGGACGCTTGGTTAGCCTAATTTGCAGTTGTACTGCTGCAGTGATACTTCATAGATACATGGGGTAGTTAAATTGAACGCAACTGAAATCTGATGACACACCAGCAAATCACTTCCTCACAATTGCACCGGACATCTGCGTATTTGCCTGTCAGGCCAATACCACACTGTTTCTGTTCCACAATGACATTTCCCTTAGCAATCAAGTTCATATGTTTAATACACATATTGAAAGAATTTCCAACAATTCTCCACTTGTTTTGTAAAGTTCCTTCGTAAAATACAAGTTACCAGATTACTGTAAACAATTCTAGCATTAACATACTTCCCAGATAACCACTTGTGTACTACCTACTAATCCAATCAGGAACCTTTCCCTAGAAAGGAAATCTTGGATATTACTTTTGATGGTTCTTAAAACCTCAAGGCTTGGCCACATGGTGACAACAGGATGCATTTATACATAAGTGCTCCATGGCCAAGTTCCCACATGTTTCTATTTGACAGCAATCAGTGGGGGACACACCAGGCTTGTCTGTTTCTACAAATCTCTTTTTCTTCCAGAAAGAAGGACCTTCTGCAATACCTTTGCTCTAACTGTTGCCTGCTGGCCATGGCAGCTGCCGTAATAAGGAGCTAGTCCCTATGCTCCTCGTGTCTGCCACACTGCAAATCCTGTGAAGCCTCAGGGCAGCCCACTGCAGTCGCAGACCAAGGCTCGAGCCGGCTGAAAATTCGGGTTCTGTCTGCAGGTGTCAACCTCCTGTGCTTAACAAGCTAACAGATGACAGCGTAAGGAGATAAATTCCACCCAGAAGCAGCCCCGGAGAAAAGGAGTTATTAGAAAAGCTATGTTTTGCTTGTCATTTAGCTAGCAGACGGACATTGTAAGTTCAGTTCCTCAACCTGCAAATTTTCAGGGCTTATCTGACTCCTCACAAAATAGTCCATCAGCCCTGGGAAGCGGAGGTACCTGTAGGTGAAGGTATATACCATTGCAGGTTTCTGCGGGTAGCCAGCACAGCCGCGAGCTTTGAGAAAAACTACATTTAAAACACGCTGTTTCCTGCTCAATAGAAAATGGCATTTGAGACCCCTGTGGGCACTTTCAAGCCTACCTGCTGCTTTGGACACCTTGGGCAAGTACAAAACCGAAACACTGCAGTCCTAGACTAAGCCACACAACGCCTACGCTGCGGACTTAGCAGCTACCTGTGACCCACACAACCCTTGCATGCATCCTGCAATGGGGCTTTTTAATACGGCTTTAATAGTACTTCTTGACAGAAGCAGGCAATCATCGAGCAGCTGCACCACCCCTTGGAAACCGAGGTCTTCAGCCAGCCAAAGCCCCTCTAAGACATCTGAGCCTGCCACCCCCAGACACAAGGGCAGTCCAGAGCCTGACATGCTCACGCTAAAATCAACTCTAATTATCCACCATGGCACCAAGAAGTCTCTGAAAGGTCTGTTCCAGGGATACTTGCTTCCAAGACCCATGTGAAGCGTGCCGTATTTTCTTACATGGCCTCCAATACGATGTCCTACCTGTTAAATGATCCCTTCGTGACCCTCTGTGGACCTGACCTGCCCGTAGCAGGTCATGCATGCTGCCGCTGACACGGTGTCAGGTATTGCAATGGGAAGGGTTTCAACCAAGACCCAGAATGACTGTTTCACAACTTTCAAAATCCCAGAGCTATTCAGAAAGTTTCCATTTGTGATTAACTATGAAGACTGTCAAAGTGGGAGATCCTTCGTGAGCGAGTCATAAAATGTGTTTGCAGGGCATGCCTTTTCAATTACTTAAATAGTAGACAGCTACATTGTAAATAAAATAACGGTAAATCTCAAGACTGGGAGATGGCTCAAATGGAAAAAAAAGCGACAATTAATCAACTTTCTTGCTTCCCTTTGTGAAGACATAGAGTTTTTGCCCGTCACTGGTATCATTTTATGTCACATGATGTACCCAGATGGCACAGCAATAGAAGCAATAGAAACAAGTTTCATATTTCATTCATGAGTAGGTAAATCACTATTAATTTGAATCACTGTTAAAAACTTCATGAATGCTTTTAAAGCTGTTTCTGGGATTTACCAGGCTCTCATTCAGTATTGAATATGGCCACAACTGCTTTCTGAATCAACTTCAACAGAGCCACAGCACTTCAAACACAACCACATGTCAGAGGAGCAATAAAAGCGGTAGATGTATGCTGTGCTAGCTCAAAAAAGTCCTGGTATTATCACTTTGCACACATTGGTTGCTGCAAGTAATTCCAAATATCCATCCTAAATATTACTGCTTAATTTAAAAAGAAAGCTCATCGAGGCAATATACACACCCACTGGCTTGGTAAAGTGATGTTTTAACAGTTCTGAGATTAAATAGGATTCCTGCATGTCAAAACACTGAAGTATCAAAACTTTTATTGTTAGAAAAGAAAGTCATATTGTGTTTTCATGTCACATGCAAGCCAATTTATAGAGAGGAAATGGTGTTAGCATCTTCTAGCTAAAGATAATATGTAGCCAGGAATGTAAAAGGAAGAAGAAAAATTATAAACCTTTTCTCTCTGACTCGCTTTACCTTATACAGTGCAGTTTGGCAGTCCCTTTCCTTTTTATCTCTTTATATTTAGACAATCGGAAATGTGTTACAGACCCAGCCAAAGAGACCACACAACAGGCTGCAAAACCAGCGTCTCATGGAAGGGCTTGTCCCAGTTGTTAATCACTTGCCAGGAAAGGCTTTAGCCTTTACAGGGAATGTTGTCAGCAAGTTCATTGACTTTGAGACCAAAGCAAGAATTGCAAAGTCCAGATTTAAAAATTTAGCATTTTTTTTTTTAAAAAAAAAAGGAAGAAGGCAAAAAGAAAAAACTTAGTATTTCACTCAGGGCAATGTAGTTGCTTTGGATTTATGTTACTAAAATTTAAAGGCATTGGATTTTTAACTAAAGATTTACTCTGGCCAAATCCTCCGAGGCCTAATCCAAGCATGGAAACGTCCTCACAAGCCACGTACTCATCCTGTTGATACGACACAGCCAGGCAGAGCGGCAGCTAAAGCAGTGCAACGAGTGTCCAGCCCGCTAGCGAGAGGTGCACAGGAAAGCTGAAACCCTTCTTTTTTGTGGGGTGCAAAGAGATGCCCCCAATTTCAGACCTAATGCTGTGGGAAAAGCCGGCTGGCGTCCCGCCAGCACCTGCAATGTGCCCCAGGTTTCATGTTTCACAAGGGGATAAAACCACCTTCTGTTCACAAGAGGAGGAAAGATCTTCCTGGAATGGGAGAATTTATATATATGTATTTAAATAAAACATGGTATACAGTATAGCTATAAAATCAATATTTAGTAGAATAAATAATAAATATAATACATAGAAATATATAATAATATAGAATAATAGAGTATCATATTTTCCTTTGTAGTAAGCAAGGAAAAAGAAAACAAATATTGTGCGCAAGAGAATCTCAGAATAATTTAAGTTGGAATGGACCTAATACCACTTTCCTTCTTGTCTTAGGTGAACAACCCCAGGTCCCTCTTCCTCATCTATCATGTGCTCTACCCCTAACCATTGTGATGAACCACTGCTGGACTTGCTCTAGTAGGTAAATATCTGTCTCTTACCTTGGAGCCCAAACCAGGACCCCTGAACTCCCAATGCAGCCTTATCAGCACCAAATGGGGAGAGGCTCTTCCTTTAACTGGGTGGCTACGCTCCCACCAACCCAGCCCCGGATGCATCTGGCCACCTTTCACACGCGGGCACACTACTAACTCTTGTTCAAATTCATTTTCTCGTATTCAGAATGAGTGGGCAGAATTAAATGGTGTGGTGCTAAAAGAAACTCCTGTAGTTTTCTTTTTACAGAAGAGTTACCAGCAGTCAGTATCCTTTAAGGGTTATTTTCGAGGAAGAATCCCAGGCAAATTAAGAAAAGAGGCAGAAAAGGAAGATGTCCAAAAGTGCCAGTTAAAACCTGCCATGAGAAAATTTAGTCCTAACAACATTCACCTTGAGCTTGCAGCTTTACTGGCAAGGCCATCAAAAATAAGTACAGGACATGTTTACTTTATCTGTCAAAAAGTTAGGTGTGCATAAACAAAAAAGCATTGTTACAAAGTTACACGTTCCATATATTTCTCTATCTGTCATTCCCAACCTGCCTCTCCTGTTCAGACACAGGGGAGTGAGACAAAAGCATAGCTTTGGCTTGCATGTCTCTGGATGAAACGCAGGAGATGTGCAAGGACAAAAAATTAAAAAAAAAAAAAAAAAAAAAAGCCCTATAGTGCAGCAGTGATGAAAAAATTCTTCTGACATTTGCAAATTATAATTTGGTATCATTTCTTACATTGACTCTACAACAAGAGTTTGTATCCAGCTCTTTGGTTTCCTGTCATATTTGTTGTTACTAATAAATCAGAAAGCTCCTTCACCAGCTGGTAAAGCTACAGGTATATAAATATATATACACACACTTCCACATATACAAAGAGACTAGTACGTATCTTAGAAGAATATACATACTAGAAGAAAACCGCTTTTTCTCTATCTATTTGTTTGCTACTAGCTCACTATTTTACTGTTGGTTCACGTGGTACTAGAAGCCTCAGGGCTGTGCTTCAGCTTCAGCATTAGTGGATATGGGCAATGGGGGCTGCCTGCTCTGTGCGAGAGAAGGTTTGCCTCTAACGACCGCACAACGCAATCTTATCTCAATAGTGCTCTGGCATAAGGCATCTGTATTTTGTGGCAGGTCCCAGAACCGTGCCAGTTTGTTCGCTTTTCTTCCCTGGGAGATAAAAATGCACCTGGAACACCTCTGCCCTTGTTCTCAGAGAAATATTTAATCTTGAAATCAGACTGAAATCAGAAATATTGAGAACAGATGAGGAGGGGAAGGACAACCGGATAATCTTGTGTTGGCATCTCTTTGCATAGCACAGCTTTGGTACAAATTAAGATATTTGCAGCCCATAAAACAGGCTGTGTACGAAGCAGAAGGCTAATCTTATTTTCTCAGGCAGGTAGTCAGCGCCAGGTATGTGCATGCATGACATATAAAAGCCCTCTGCCAAGGACACATACCTGTAGCCAGTCTTTTAGAAGCATAATTTAACTCACACGTACGACATCCCAGTACTTTCTGACAAACACCAATTTTCTTGAATCTCTGGAATAACTTAATTTCAGGATTCCACAAGCTGTTCACCCATCTTTTTGTAACCAGGATGTCTCCACTGCAGCCAGCACCTTACTGGGCACGGCAGAAAACCAACTGGTGCTGATTTCAGCCAGCCAGCCCGGGGTGCAGGAAGAGGGAGAGCCGGTTCCGATACGACAGCTGGACACCAGCGATCTCAGAAGCACGCAGGTGTGACACAGGAAAGAGCCGAAGCATCTACAGCAAGAGCAAGTAACTTTGCAAATACGTTGTACAGCGCTTACGTAATCCAGACCAAAATACATCAGAATGAGGGTGTCAAACAAGGAGAAAGACATTAGAGGGTAAAACATTTGGAAACCCCTATTACTAGGATTCACAAATGCCTTACAGAACAAAGAAACAAACCAAGCCCTTTCTATTCTCTGACTCTCTTCTCCAAACCCGACATTTGAGGTCAATTACTTCATTCCAAACAGGGTGACAACTCTATTTAGTAATCCAGTTCCTTTCTATTCATAGCTCCTGAATGCCAGAACGATCAGAAGAATGAGACCCTTCTGCGGTCACCTGAGCCAAGTGTTTCTAGTTGGCTTAATTTTCCGTCTAAACTTTAAAGCAGCCTCTTTTAAGGAGAATGAGGAAAAATTTAAAAGTCTAAATAACCTACAGAACACCACAAAACTTCTCAAATGAGTGTAATCATGAGTTCATACGTGCTGAGGACTTAAAAGCTGCTTTTGAGGCTGCAATGATGCCATGCCAATTTCTCCGATGTGCGGGGCACCGGGAGGTATGGCAAAGCCGAGATGCACAGGAAGCAGCAGTTAAATACAGTATGCATAAAGTACATAAACACTCCATTCTAGGTACTGAATATTGTGCACACTCAGGCATTTTATTTCATTAAGACTCTGACTACTAAATGATCTATGTATTGGTGAGCTGATATACCAGTACCACAAATAAGAATGTGCATGATGCCATGTTTATTTTAAGTATTGGAATTTTTATTAGTTGGCATATATTAAAATAATGCTAGACCCCCATTTTTAATATTTAGCCATTTTTGCTCAAATCTTCGAAGAGGTATGCTTAGATAAGGCAAATTAAATGTTGTTAAGGACTGAACATGCGGATTGCAGAAAGATAAGTCAGATCGAGATGAAAAACCCTACACGTGAGGATGCCAGAAGCTAAAATATTATCACTTAAACAACAGCCTTTTAATTCTGAATGTTCCTTTAAGCTTTTCTCTCTGCAGAGCATCTAATGCTAGGGATGGTAGAGAAATGCATACATTTACTATTCTTAAAATGAAATTTCTCAGAACTTTGTAAACACACTGGATAATGATTATAAGGTCTGTGCACTGTTACATATGTGGTGTGTATCTGTCATTTATCTGCGGTGAGATTTCTGACATGAAGAGAAAGAAGGCCATTAAAAAGAAATTCATCTGGCTTACCAACAAAACACAGGGATGAGCAAGTAGTGATTAGTGACTGGTCAACAGGAAAAAAAAAAAAAAAAGGCTCATGCCTGGAAATGATTATTTACATCATCAATCATGATCCAGAAGCAGAAGGGGGAAAAATGAAAAAAATCTGTACACAGAAGCAGGCAATTTATACAACAAATCAGAACATATTATAGGCCAATGCGGCCCTCAGATGAACATATGCAATTCTGATGGGAGCTTTAAAAGAATATATTGGAGGTAGAAATCAGCCCGGTATTAAGCCGTTTATCATGAACTAATGATGTAGCTACATTTCTCATTCAGCAATCACCATGTCATATAGGCATTGTTTAAAAATCAAAGTGCTGCAGACCCTGAAATGAGGCAAGAGATGCTACAGGGTTTTTCGGGCATTTCCCTCTTCCCCTTTTGAAACACCAACGACAACCTTCCCATGAGGCGGGGAAGTGACTTTTTCATCCCATGAAATAGTCTAAGATGGTGTTTTTCTTTGATTTATGACAGGATGAATGGAAGACTATTCACAGCTTTGCAGGACAAAACACAAAGTGAGAGAAGCCTTTCCTTGTTCTCCTCCCCTACAACCAGACCAATCCCCTCGGTTTCTCCTGTGAGAATTGTTCATTGTGTGAAAATGACACATAATTATTCAGCCAGAAAGGACAGGATAGGACCTGGAGATTATGGGACATTAAAGGATCAAACTTCTTTAGTCTCAGGTGACTCTTGAAACGGTGTCATCGCACCTTTGCCAAGGGCCCCCACCACAGAGCTGTTAGGTATTTCCCAGTTTTGAGCGCCTTTCTCTTTTGCTCTTTCAGAAATTGCTGAAACAGAAGAATTTGGTTTCAATTAAAGTTTGCTTTTTCCATTGCAAAACACAAAACAAAAATATTTTCCTGGAAATTTGCCATCAGCCTGTGTCCAGAACAGGAATTATGCTTCATTTGTAAAGATTTACAGCAAGATTTTCTCTTCTTTCTCTCTTCAAATTGCGCAGTATCATCGTATTCAACCTGTTGATGCTTTTATTAACCCTTCCCAAATGCTGGTATCCTCTAGGACTCCAGCCAAATGAACACCATCAGTACGTCTAGACCTGCCTTCTGTGCCTGGGTAAAGACTGTGATTATATTATTTTAGATAAGGCATAAAACACTTAGCTTGAGAAACAGGACAGTAATGTGAAAAGCAATTTGTGCTAAAACTCCTCCTAGCATGTAATGTGCTATCAAACAGCATTTGATAAAAAGCAGGTGTTTTTCTTCTATAAACATGCACCTCAAATTGTTTATATACAGCAAGGGTTTTCAAGCATTTTCATGTTATGAATCACAGAGTAATATCGTCTAGTAAAGTCTGTTCTTTTCATTAGATAACATAACCTTCGTTGGGCACATATGAAACTAGCTCTATACAAATGTAATAAAATACTATGACATGTATAATACCATTCTAATGCAACTTAGCATCTGGAAGCATACTGTCTGATGAGGTGATTTTTCAGCAGTTACTGCAAATGCATGACCCAAAGGTCTACAGGTCACAGCCAAAGTAGGAGTATGTCCCACTTCTTACACGAGTGGTCTTCAGGAATCAGTCATACTTCTATTAAATGAAATTTGCAATTCTGATGAGCAGAATGAATGGAAAATAACCTTGTCTCTCTTGAACACTACCCTGATGATTTGTTCAGCAACAGACACAACTGTGATATTTCCTGTCTTGATAAAAGGAAGATAAGTAGACAATAAGCAACAAGACATCACGAGTAATTAGAATTCCACATAACAGATTAATTTGCAACCTAAAATTTAACCACTGGGTACTGTTATATTGATCATAAGAACTGGGTGTGTGCCTACATAGGAGAAATGTGATTAAGGCCATTTGGGATGTTCTTTTGTTTGTTTGTTTTCTCTTGTAATGAGGGAAGAGTAGCATGCTGAGCCTTCCCACCAGCTCTCTACATTGACACATGATGTTAGCCTTGAACTATGCTGTCCTCAACAGATGGTCACTGGGCTGAACCTCTGGCAACAGGAAAGAATGGGAGTTGCAGCAACTTCTTTTCCTTGGGCAGGGCCAAGGATATTTTCTTAGCTGTGTTCCAAAAAAGCTGGGAGAGGAAAAGAATTCTGTATGAACTTGACCGCAGACAGGCTTTTCTCTTCACTCCTCTCCCCAAAAGCCCCTTCATATCATACTATTCTAGCTTTTATGCGGTTGAGTGACATCTTGGTTTGTGAAGGCATCTAATGTAATACAATGTCACTATACTCAAGACAAAAGGTAGTCAATTGTAATGGGATTAGGTAACTTGTTAATACTTTAAAATACTAAGAAAAGTAACTGATATATTACTTTTCTCACACTTTTCATTTAAGGATCTGAAAGCCATCTAGAGTTAATCATGTCATGCAACAGTTCTATGAAGCAGGCAGCTATTCCCCACATTTTACATATGGGAAAGCTGAAGTACTGTGAAGTTAAAAGGCAAATAGAAGATGTAACATTGAATCTTCTTTCTTTTTTTTTTTTAAGCCTTCAAGTAAATATTTGACTAACGTGTGTTTTCAGATATATTTTAAATTCCAGATGCAGGCTATAGATTTCAGGTTAAATCACTACCATATCATTTTCATGAGTGCTTAGAAACTATTTAGAAGGAAGTTGCCTTGCTCCTCATCAGTTTTCCACACCAAATCACCTTCTTCTGAGACTCACCTATCATAGCCAGACCTGTGATTTGCACAGGCTGGCCTGTAGGTGATGCAAAAAAGACTTTCCTCGTCACACTGGCAGCGAGTGCTTCACAAGCTTCAGACCTGCAGTATGTTTGATATGGGAACTGTGTACAAAGCAGCATCTCAAACCTTCAGCATCTTCACAGACTTAGTTTTCCTCCTGTTCAGTGCATAGAACAGCTCAGGTCAGATGACACTGTCCCTACCTGTGAAAGTCATCACCAATAAAATGTGTGGCTCTGCTGAATTATGGTCAAAGCCAGAAGAAAACAGAGAAATAAGGAAACTATCAGAGCACCTTCTCTCAGAGCCTCCTTTCAAAATCAAACCCACTCAGACACATGACAGTCCATTTTCACCCTTGTTTCCTTAGAGAGCTGTGTTGTCCCCTTCTCACTGTCCACTTGTAGACTAATTCTTCCCTATAACTATGGCATCTGCCCACGGAATACGGAATACAGTCATATTTGACAGTAATTGAGATATGTTCCTACTCAAATTGAAAACTGCATTAGAAAAGACCCCCAAGTTGGTGTTCCTATCGGAGAAAAGGAACTTTCCAGCCATTCTGAAAGGGAGCCAGCTAGAAAACGAGTCCTTATGATGCCTTCCACCAGCCACACCGCAGGCTGCCAGTTGCACCAAAGACAGGCACGGGACACACGACAGAACTGATGTTAGCGAGAGCATGTGGGATGGGAAGGTGTCGTGGCTTGGCCTCAGCCGGCACAAAGAACCACGCGGCCGCTCACCCAAACCTCGCAGCAGCGAGGGAAAATTGGAATAAAAAGGCAAAAACTCGTGGGTTGAGATAAAAAGCAATTTAACAGAACAACAAAGAAAAACCGACAAAACAACAACAGCAGCAGCACTGGCAGAGGAATGTGTAAATAGGGGCACCGTACCGACGCGCACCGACCGGACCCGGACTGTCCCCGCCTGCTCCCAAACTGGGAACTGCCCTCCCCTGCGGCTCCCCCTAAATACTGGGAATGGCGTCACGTGGTGTGGGATACCTGTGCTGGGCCAGATATTAACCCTGTCCCTGCCGGAACCAGGACAGAAGGAAAAAGCAAGGAAGAAGGAGAACAAAGATAACAAATTGCTTCATTAGTTCTACTGCTCGTGAAACAACTTGCTATAGTGGCCTTGGCGATGTCCTGTTTAAATAATATCAAGGTTGAGCTTGAGGGCCCTAGAGGAAAAAACTATTTGAGTCTGCAAGTACAGTGGAAAACTACTCTGTTATTATTCTGTGGTTTTATGTACGTGAATTTGGTTCTTTCAACAGTTCCATTAAAAAGTACTCATATTAAATAACGAAACTATGGCTGGGTTTAAATAACTTTACCTGAAAACCCCTGTGAGTTTAATGATATGTTTGGCAGTCCTTTCCTGACACTGTACAATCTCACAGACAACATTTCAACAGCAAAAACGCAAAATCAAAACAACCTATGTATAAAATGCGTGGAAGTGGTTGAAGGCACCGTGCTAACAAAGAGTCCAAACTATAATATGTTATCTATTGCAATGTCTTTCTTAATCAAATAATTGTTAACAGGTTATCCTTTTTATGCACCCTAAAAAAGCAACATACTAGTGGTTTGAACTATTGAAATAATAGAACTGTTGAAAGAACAAATATCATACATAAAACCATGGAATAAACTCACCACAAACTCCTCTTGAAAGAATAATTAATAAAGTAAAACTAGAGAAAGGAGTTATATATGTATATATTCCACTTATTACTGGAATGGTAAGAGTACTAGTATTTCACTGTATCTACAAACTGAAGATTTTTCTCTATTCTCACACTTCTGCGTACTATCAAGCACAAAAAGGAACCCAAAATCAGTGGTTTGACTGCAGAATCAGACCCATTTATTTACCTCTAGACAACTTGCCAAATAAAGCTAATGAGTAAAGCTGCTTTCTGAGGAACATCTAAACATAATGGAAGCAGTCACATTTCTCCAGGAATCACCTATTTGTCAAGTCCGGAAAAGGTGGCTATTCTTAAATCTAATTCACATCATCAGTATAGTCCGGATGCTTTTTTCTACATCCACAGGACTCCATGATGAAAACAAAAATATAACTGAGCCCAGACACATTCCCAGCTTCCCATGTGGTGGGTTTGTGAGCTGAGTGGCAGCATCTTCCACACATCTAACATTTAGAAACTTGATTTATGGGGCCACAAGTCACTGTGTATCAGCTAAGGCACTGCTGAATTACACAGCTGTAGCAATTTCACATTATTCTAATTCCCTCCTTCATGGAAAGAGGACAGAGATGGAGACATTTTAAATTTTGGTTTTCATAAATGCAAGCAGATATGCAACTTCTGCATACAGCTGGAAAATGGCAAGATTATATGATATTATTACAGTAGGCAACAGTACTCTTAAATCACAGCGATAACTATTTTGGAAGAGATACAAAGTCCAGTGTCCAAGGAGATAATGTGATTCCCCCATCTCAAGCTACCTTCTTCCACTGACTTGTATCATCCACCCTCGATTTCACAGCAAATAAAACAAACATACAAACTGAAAAGATGTATGCTCATTTTTGAATAACACAAAGGAGAAAGAGGTGCCAAGAGAACCCTCAGACCCCTGCTTGGATAATAAAAATGGAAGCGTTTCTCTACAGCACTCCTCCTGGTAATATGGTAATGGCTTCCCAAGCCCAAGTTGTGGTTAACTCTAATCACACTCATGTTCACTTGTGTTTCAAAGGTTTGCAGGTTAGATAATGTCAACTTCAGCTTCATCAACATTTTTGAGAGGACTCTAATGTCTGGACTCATCAGCATGTTCTGATTCTAACTCTACTTTGGCCAGAAGTAAATTTCTTTGTTAAAACTCATAAAAAAGGCTTTTACTGTTTTCTTCCTAGTGTAAGGCACATGTATGTGGGTTCTGCTACAGCACAAAGAGCAGGAGGATGGATGATTCACAGAAGCACAGAACGGTTAAGGTTAGAAGGGACCTCTGAAGGTCATCTTGTCCAACTCCCTGAACAGTTACCTAGAGCTAGTTGTCCAAGAGAATGTCTCAATGTGACTAAATGATAAGAGCTATATCAAGAACATGAACAACCAAATGGAGACCCCTGGATTTTTATTTTATAACACTACGACTTTCTAAGGCTGGCATCTGCAAATTATTTTCTGTCTCTCCCTCAGACACCCATACAACCCCCAAACACACATATACTGAAAAGGACATCAGGGTGCAAAAAGGTCCATAACATTCGTTATTTTCACCAGATCACATTGATCACCTTGTTTCAGTATAACAGAGCAGTGCTACACGCATTAAGATTCAGATACCCATAATGTACTTTTCAGTTTACAAATCACCTGAAGACAAGATCTTTTATGCAATGAGAGGTATGATCTGGCATTACAGTAACCAACTGTGATATTGTATCTTAAGTGACTTAATTTTGCCAAGCACTTAAGAGAATACCGAGCGGCTCACTAACAAACCTGCGGCTCACAGAATTTGTGTTGCAGTTCCTCATCAGTACCACAGTAACAGCAATCCTTACTTTTGGTCTAGTTTGACAGCAATTAGAGAGGGTCAGAAACATATTTTCTGCAGTCTCAGAACATGACTATGACAAGTATTTAAGGCCCAGAAACTCATTTTCAAAACTGACAGGACCAGCAGGGCTTCCAAGCTCACACATGTGTATGTGTACAACTCTCCCTACAGCCTGCTTTCCTGGAAATCCAAGTGAGATAACAGAGCCTCAGAAGTCCCACAGACCATCCTCCGTACTCATCTGAAATGTGACCACTCTTGCCAAAAGTCTAAAAATACCAAACAGTAACATAATAAGATAACTGAAATCAAATATATGCCTGTATATTCCCAGGAAGCTGTAGCTACAGGTAGGTTTTCAGCAGTGGTGACCAGGAGAGGGGAACAACTAGCAGAGCAGCAGAGCCCAGATTTCTCTTTATTTGACCCTTCTCAGTGCCCTACCCTGAACCTGAGGAATAAATACATTTGACCAAACCACTGCAGAGTCAGATGTGTCTTTATTGCGGCATTATTTAATGCACATTTCAGTTTCATTATTGTCAGAATGAAACATATTTGAGATGTAGTATTGGAGAATTATTCAGCATCTGGGACTTGTATAGCTTTTAGCTAAGTAATTGCCATGGTCATTCAAAGAGCTGAACCCACAGAAGTATGAGATCATAATCAGCAGTGACTTGACTTGCATCATAGATCAATTTTGGGCTGTTGTTTCAGTTCTTTGGGAGCAGTACAGACAGAAAGAGGGAGAGAGGAGAAGAAAAAAAACAAAAACCCAAGCCTTTCTTTTTCCTGAAGTAACCGCAACAGATTACTTCCACTTTCTTCTGAAGTCAAGAGTAACTGCAGGCAAAATCAGTAAATACAGTGATGCCCTAGTGAGGGGTAGCAGTTCACAAAAGCAGTAAAACAAACTGCTGCAGAACATGATCCTTTGTATCCCAGAAAGCTCAACTGAAACACACTGCGGTAGCTGTGTAACGTCTGATGGGAATGGTTCCTATGGATTTAGCCAAAACCAATCGTAATTGAGATTTGACCCTTTCAACTCAGTAGAGTACGATTTCTGAAGAGGTGAGTTTATTGAGAGTACTAAAATCACACTGCACTCTTACTTTTGATGTTATTTTTCCTCCTTTTAGAAAACATTTCATGGTAGGCTCTCACAGCACTTGAAAAGGAACATTTACTTAACATCTAAATAGTTCCATAAAAGAGATGAGAAGTATCATGTGTGAAGGGCATGAAAGATATTACCACAGTGATCATGGAAATGCCAGGAAAAAAGTATTTTTTTAATTTTCCAAGGTACTGCATAGGCGTGTTTCCTTTCACAAAAGTAAAATGTCTCACAATATCTGAAAGAATATTTTAGGTGTCCACAGATGGATTTAGTTGTTAATTTCTTGGCTCTGAAATAATGATGATGATGATGATAATGATGATGATGATGATGATAATAATAACAATAACAACAACAATAGTAATAATAATAATGATAATAATAATAATAATAGAAGTTTTCCCAATGATATGGAGCAAATTAAGTCTCGATAGCCAGTCCCCCACTTCAACCAGGAAAATAAGATCTCAGACCCTGGAAGGGACTGGATTTGAGTCTTGCTGCCAGAGATCTCTCTGTACTGCGTCTGAGCGGTAAAGCAGATCTGCCTACATGCATAACACCAAACTAAAAATCTTTACAAGTTCAAAGTCCTGCAACTCCTTCCTGTTACCGAGTCATGCCATTTCCAACCCATACATCCCCAGCGCAATTCACAGGAGAACCAGCGCTGCTCTGGTTCAACATAACCAGCTGCAACTTGTGCTCCAAAATCACCTCTTTCATTGCAGTCCTGACTACTTCCTTTGAGCTCCTACACAGCCTCCCACAAGTGGGCATTGCCAGAGCCTTTCATACCCCCCAATTTAGGATGGCAGGGCGAAGGCTAAAAGGTAATTTAAGGTATGGAGATGTGCAAGACTAATCAAGTTACAAAGGAAAGGCCACAGGCTGAAGTCTGCTACAGTTTCAAAAATGAATACTTCACATTTGCACCCCAAAAGCAAGCTTGTGTTCTGGTCCCCCTAGAAAAGCAAATGTGTACAAGTACTACTTTTAAAACCAGAGGCAGCCAGCAGCTGCAGCTTAAAGATTTTCTAACACAGCTTCCCCAGCCACAGGGGTGGGACCAGGCTGTGCTCACCATGATCTTTGAAATGCGTACTTTGGTAGTATTGCTCAGCAGGCTGCTGGGCCATTTTACCCCCAGCACCTTGGACTAATGCAGACGAAAACATAAGTAAATTGTAAAATGATTGAGAATGCCATCACTCTGATTAAGCTGGATGCATTAAAAATTAGGTAGTGGCAAAGAGCACAAAAACACCCCACCAAAACTGAAGAGGCGTTTCATCAAACATGCAGAGAGATTCATTAGCTCTATCAGGCTACAAACACCAGATGCTAAAGGGCAACCAGATGCACCGGAGAAGGACAACACAAGTCAGCCCCTATCAATGACTTGTGCCAGGTATTAGGCAGAACTGCTGTTTTAAAGCACACGCTCTTGCTCAACATCACATTCTCCCAGCAGCATTTCGCTCCAGTCTTGTTATGAAGTCTGTTTATTCATACCCATCTGTGTCTGCTAGGTGGTGCTGTGGGATGGCTTTTCTAAGGCAAAAAAGGCAGCTTGCTTTTTTTTTGTGTCCTCACCGATTTTTTTTCTTCTACATGAGAACAGCTGCAGCGTTTTCTGCGTCTTGGTCATACAAGATGTGTCCTGTCTGGTCTCCTTTCTTGCTCTTTACTTCCTGCAGGCATGTGTTGGCCACCACTGATGTTACTGCTTCTCCAGAGCAGTTGGAGAAAATGCGTGTGCGTCAGCGTTCATCTGCCTGTGTCCGTACCCATACAGGAAAGCAGGAACCTCAGACGAAGGCAGGAGGTATTAAAATCTACTCTAAAGATTTTATTTTCATTTTCCTTTGGTTTTAAAGATAGAAGGCATTTACAAGCTATTTTTATTGACAAAGTGGGATTTAAAATTAAATCAGACACACAAATTAACATCATGGTTTCAAAGGAAACAGTAAGTCCAAAACCTCCTGAAGCTCCAACGAGTGACACATCTCCCTTTTTCCCCTCCCAAATTGCAACTCGTTTCCATGAGGAAAGGCAACCTACCGCAAAAACTTTAGAAGGCAACCCTCTGAAAGGGGAGGTAATAGGAAGGATACTTTTTTAGGCTTCATTTTTGTGCTGGAACTAAAGAATAGCTGAAATGGCAAGATGCTATCAGTGCTTTAACAGCCATAGTATCATAACTGGTGCAGACTGCAATTGAACTATTCAGACCTGTCAAAACATGTTGTGCTAGTGACCTGTACGTAAAGGCAGTCTGGTGATGTCCATCTGTTCCACATAACTTTGTGTCAGTTTAGCCAAAGATGACGAATAATCCCAACCCACCCTTCTGAGCAAAAGGGAAGAAGAAGAAAACAACCATCCAGCTGAGTAATTGCAGTATTACTGCATCAGGTGATGACGTCAGGAAAATGTTCCGCTCAGTTTTCAGATCCTGTCCCATGGCCCAACGCTGTGGGACACCCTCTGAGCAGTTGCTGTTCCTATTCAAAACCCACCCTAGCAAATGGCAAGGCTATCCTCTTTGACATATACTGAAATTTCTAATATTTTCTGTCTGATGCTCTGCTCTGAATGACAGAAATGGAACGCGGCATTCACGTTGCATCCCCACATCAGAAGGGGGTGACAAGGAAACAAGAAAGGACATCGCGCAGGCCAGCAATGAAAATTGAGGTATATGATGATTTTAAGCAAGTTTGGCACAAACCTCACTGTCAGATCCACAGCTAGTACAGCATCCATCTGAGCAAATCACCAGGCAGTGCAGATCTGGAAGCAAACTTATCTTCAGGTGGTCTATCGCACCTTTCCCACTACAGCCACGCAGAACTCTTGCTATAGAGGGCTCTACAGTTCCCCTGTGGATGGAAGAGTGGCCCAACAGACACCAAATATGGGGAGAGTGTGTACACGGGGAAGCTGGATGGCAATGAGGAAGACAAAAAGAAGCAGCAACCTGAACATAGAGAACTGCAAACCACAGAACGGTAGTGACACAGTGAAGGAAAAAACATGAAGAAGTGGAATTCTGTGCTCTCTATTTAAAGAAAAACAGTGAACAGAAACTCAGCCCACAAGGGATTAACAATTTTGAGTCAATCCCACAGATTAATGCCTGCAGGGGTCTCTTGTCCCATTTTGCTCTTTCCATTTACATTCTGCAAGAAAGGCTGTCATACGCAAAGCTCAAGTGGGAAACATTCAAACTGCAAGTTAGCAGAGAGTTGCATTTCCCTCCCAAATCATAACAATAAGGTGCTTGGACAACCAGTGAACTTAAAGTGCAGTAGAGGAAAAAATGGCTCCTGAAGAGGATGCTTTCATTTCCATAAACTAAAGAAGGAAGCAGCTACACACTGCTGGAAACACAAAAGACAAAGCATACATTTGCTATGTTTCTGTTTCTTTTAACAAGAAGAGGAAATTCAAAAAATAAAAGGGACCAGTCTATAAAGATTCCACACTAGCTGAGGTATGAACAGTATTTTTTTATATTGAACACCACATTCTTGTATTTCATTAACATGGTCTTCAAAAACGAAAATAGTAGAGAGATAGAGGGGGGCAAACCAGGAAGCATCTGAACTTGTTTGATTGCTGTGATCAAAGAGGATCAGAACGTGGAAAGAGAGTACACAGCACGTCCAGATGAGACTCATTTCAGTGTACCATGGGAGCGAGCTAAGAAACCTGCTGGTATGCTGGAAATTATTCTGAAAAAACTTTATATGGTATAAACTACTACTAAAGGACTGTGGAGAAAAAAAAAGCCACCAAAAGAAAACATATTAGAGAACCTTACTTTTGATCTCGATCTTATGAAAAGTAATTGAAGCTCACACATTTTATCAGACATCTTCCTTCCTAAGGACTAGTCCTGTAACCGAGGAGACCGACATAAAATCTGAGGCAACCAAAATGAGTCCTAGGGCAATAACCTGGTGATGTAACTTCAGGGACCTGAGCTAGTTGCAACTCGAGAGGTTCCTTGGAGTGCACTGCATGCTGAATATAAAGCCATCATACATGTTTTGGTGGTTTCCATTCTCGATACAGCATATTTTTTACTGTTATCCAAGTGCCTTCAGGTAGTAGCTGTTGCTTTAAAGAACGACTATAGCTAAATAAAGGAATGACAAGCATTTTTGAGAGATGCCAGAAGGAAAGATATGGTAACAATTAGTATTAGGTTCAACTTTCACCTACGTATCTGTCTTCAACACGTATAATCTCTCCCTCCACTCCCTCATGTTCTTCCCCCAGGGCTCTAAAATACAAACACCAATTTTCCAGATGAGGAACTGGGGCACAAAGGGATTTGGAGACTGGTTCAAGAATGTGCCTGGAAGCTGGATTCAGCCTGGGTATCCCAAAGTATGGACTCCGTCCCTAGCTGGGTCTTTCTTCCAGGCTAAGCTATAAACAAAACACTGGTACATTAACTGCTGTGTTGGCTGTCTCGACCCAGTTTACATGACGCTGCGAAAAATCTTAGATACCACCTTCTTTCCTGCAAGCAGGATTCTACTGTTCTACTACATATATGTCAACCAGGACAGAGACTGATTTAAGAAGAAAATTAAGACAAATTTAAGAAAAAAAATAAAGGCAATGCTGTATTGTCTAATTTAGTTGCTGTGTCAAAGTGTTTCCAGGAAGATAGGACAGTCAGAAAAATTTCTGCTGTTGTTTCCTCACAAACTGTACTTGCATTTCAGTAAAATCCTGTAAAAAGGATCCACACCAATAGTGCAGTTCTTCTCAAAAATCTTCAATAACAATTCAATAATCATCACAACAGAGGTGAGAGGAAGAAGCAACTTGGTAACAAAGGGTAAGACTCCATAAGTTTACTATAAACAGTGAGAAAAATGAAGTGATTAACAAAGCATCCTACCCATATCCTATAAATTAATTACATTATGCTTGCCAAAAAATGAGTATCATAAATATATAAGGTAAGCCCAAAACTCTGTTAAGGTAAAGAAAGACTACCTACATTCTTCAAATCTGATGGACCAAGTCCGAATTAACTATAATGCCTTTTAACAGTCACAATAAGCCAGAACATTAATATACACCGAAAAATGCAAAAGGTTGACCACTTCCTTTCTTCCTATAGCATTGCAAAAGTCATCACAGTGCACACACACCTACGCTTTCTGCTGGCAGAACAACCAAAAGCTCTGTCTAAAACTCGGGACACTTAATTAAGCCTCAGGAGATCTGGATGCCAGGTTTGTTTCTTATACCAGCGTCACTGTGCAGGGGGAAAAGGAACAACATATCAATTTGGCAAGAAGTACAGGTGAGGTACCGGTACTTGGCAGTATCTGGAAACACGCCCATTCACTATAGCGCGTTTTCTTATTTTTCATACCACAGAGGGCACAGACGTGGGCCCCACTCCTCATGATTCAGTGCCTCATTGCATAAAAGTACATCTGCTGATCATACCTGGAGGGACCTGCCCAGTGCCTTGCTAAAATGGGGGTAAAAGGACACTACAAAGGATATTTGCGACTGAGGTGAGCCTACGGCTTTGATTTTTGATACCCACGTACTGACGAGACTAAATATATAAACCAGAATCAGTCATCCAATAGACTGGCAGAGTAGCTAGTTTAACATACAGCTGTATTTGATAACAATTGCAGTTGTATCGGACTGAGAACGACTTCCCAAATCTTCCAATGTCAGAAGCTGTTGAGTTTGGCAGTACAAAGTATTAGCCCTGGAGAACAGGGCTCAGTGGAGTAAGGAAAGATTGCCAAGTGGCTTCCCACCAGGATGCCTACCACTTAAGGCCACATATAGATGCCTGGACGAAGAGGGACTTAACTGCATAATTTGCACCCTAGTTCTGTGACAGTGCTAAAAATAACGTAGTTGGACTGACGAAAGGGAAATGAGGGTAAAAAAAAGTGGGGAAATTCAGAGGAACTACTTCATTGTGAAGCGCCACCTGGACTGTTTGCATGCGCTTACTTCAAACTAGAGTGAAAAACTGTATCACTTCACCTCTGCTAAAGGTCTGAGCTAACAAATTTGAGTTTGGTGGCATTTCAACAACTGACTAGGCACCAGAAGAGCTTTCCTGCATATCACCTAAAAGCAACAGAAACCAGAAAACAGGTAACCCTGCAAAGGTAATGCTGCAGACTGAAGCATTATGCTCCGAGTGCCTGCAGAAAAGGTTCAGACATAACGGTTTATTTTAAATTTAAAACACGGTATATTTCCTTAAATTGCACCTTACTAAACTCTTAATTTAGGATTAATGATATTTCTACCCTGCAAAATAAAGGGGCAGCTATCCCAAAAGGTTTGGCATAATGGCGACAATGTGTTTTATATTAGCTAGGTTGATTTCTGTGTTTAGATAGGCATAAAAATTTCAGGTGTGTACCACAGGCTTGGATTATAACCAGCTGCTTTTTATCCTTGGAGCCACTCTTTCATATTTCTTCACTTCTTTCTAACTGACAACTGATAGTTGAAAATCTGCTATTTTTCATGGTCAGGCAATTGATTTTATAGTCAAAGACCTTTCACACTGTCCACTTCAGGCATGCTGGAAAGACAAGCAGGCTTCATTTTCTTTAGTCTCATCCTTCAACAGAAACTTTCCACTTGCACCTTCCCCTTTCACAGGAATGCTGCACTTAATATTCGTTAGTAAACACTAATAGGTAATAGAAAATTCTAATAGCTAGCGCCTGAGGCACAATAATTTGCTCACAAATGTGAATGGTAACAGATCTGTGACACTGAACTACATTAGTGCAAGATCAAGGTAATTCTAAAAGCTAGCACTGGTTTTCAGGTTGTTTTTCAGATTTTTCTCCGACTTTAGTATAACCTGTTTTTTTCTTTCTTCACACCTTTCCTTTACAACAAGAAATTTGTACATCTGCACAAATGCATGGTATTTTCTGGAAACATTTGGACATATTTCACTCACTGCTAACAGGACATTTTCTCATACAGATTTGAACAGATGAGACCGAGTGAAAAGTTGGGCCTGAACATTTGCCACGTTGTTGGCAGTTAATCATTACATTTTCTCATTCTCCACTTCAAACGAGTTGAAATCAGATCTCTGATATGATGTGGGGGAACTGTGTATTTTCTACTATCGCCTTAATCTACAAGAGTTCATTTTGAACATAGAAAAATGGGTATTTATCCCTTCAAAATACTCAGAAGTGAATGCAACAGGCAGAGCTACAGGAATAGTTATTGCCGCAGGACGGGACTACTGCAAACTCACGTTTGAAACCCACCTACAAATACAGTTGGTAGAGACCATTGCTTGTAACAGTCTGTCGGCTGAGTTGGACAGACCAAAGAGAGCACATAATGCAGTCTGCGCTGGCTGGCGTATCCTATTCCAAGTTTATTGCAACATCCTGATCCTTATCTTCAAAGCACTAATTAAATACAATTCAAAATAAACTTCGTTCATACAACAGTGCTGTTAGAGATGGAGGGAAGCTCTCCGCCGACCTGGGTGAGCGTTGGCTCCAGCCCTTGAGAAGCAGGAAGTAGGAAAGTTAAGTTCGTATAAATCCAGGATTTTATTTCTCCCTCACACAACCTTTTTCATAACAATAGTTCAATGGCCAAATGCAATAGCAGATTACATTTAAGAGCCAGCTGCTAAGCTGACGTGAATGTTCACGGTTTCACTGAACTTGAGGCAGCTGTACCTGTTCATCACAAAAACTTCTTTACCGAAAGGGTTGTCAAGCATTGGAACAGGCTGCCCAGGGAGGTGGTGGAATCACTGTCCCTGGAGGTATTTAAAAGACGGGTGGACGTGGTGCTGAGGGACATGGTTTAGGGGTGGTTTTGGCACAGTTTTATGGTTGGACTTGATGATCTTGAAGGTCTCTTCCAACCCAAGTGATTCTACGATTCTATGATCCAAAGTCTTGAGTGCAGGGCAGCCCATGAGTGACACTGCACTGATTTTAGGACTCGAAGGGAGAGCTTTGCTCTGAACCTTTCCAGAAAGCAAAGGAGCCCAAAAGCCTGTGAGACTGTCACAGAACTGACGTTTCTACCTGGGCTAAACCTGAAAACAGAAAAAACGCATAGGCCTTTCAGAGTCGTGGCTGGAGGGAAGACAGATGGTGCAATCTATGTAGCTTGTGCATTAGCTGTATGTGGAGTCTCATTTGTCAGATGCTGCAAAAGAGTTTGTTAACCATCGAGGCAGCACATTGGGAACAGGACAACATGTGAAATTAATCAAAGTAGGTCCTTGAGCTATGTAATTTCTCCTTAATGCTTAACTCTTTTAGTGGGCCAGCTTTTCTAGATCACCTTCCAAACAAATTAAGAATAAAGTGCAGGACAACTCTACAGTGCGACATCCTGCTCACAGAGACTAGGTGTATTCCTACACATACTCCTTTTCATCATCCTGGCAATGTTAACTCAGGATAGGCCATCCATACACACAATGATTTTCAAAATATATAGCCATAAAATTAATGAGATGCAAATACATCATATTTACAAGAGCCTCAACAAAAGACTATACTGTCCAGTTTTGGTGGTGATTTAATTCAACATGCTTTGGGCTTTAGTCCTACTAATGCTGCTATTTTAGTACTATTTGTATCTGTTAAGCTCCTTACATTTGTAACTTTCTTCATGACTACAAAGCAGTTTTTGGTATGTATTTGTAGACCCACTTTAACACCCATTTGCCTAAGACTTGGCTAGAAATTTCCTAAGAAAAGCACAAATTCAAGTAATATGGTATTCTCTACTCTGCCTATGACTTCAGTTGAGCACAGGCATAGATGACTTGTGAAACCAAGACTGATTTGATCAAGTTCTTAAACTGAGCATTACCTCTACATAGCTTAAATGATCCACTTAGAAAAAACAACTTTAGAGCTTTTTTGTGAACAAGAATATTATTTCTTTCAAAATTGTCATGAAATGACTTACCAACCATGTGCATGTTTTAACACGTCACTGGCACCATGCAGGAAAAGCAGCCCTACTGGACTTCCCTTTTGAAATCAACATGTTCACCCACTACAACTATGCTCTGTTCAAATGCTGTGCTTTTTTTCCTCTTGCTTTGAAATAGCTTTTCTCGTCTTTTGGAATGAATTACATTTAAAACATTCAAAAAGTCCTTACTTCAATACCAAGGGAAGTAAAAGATTCACACAAGGCACGGAGAACAACTTGCTAGTCAAAATTCGTATTTAACCTTGCAATCTAGGACCCAGTCAGAAGCAAAGTAGGAAAAAAAAATATTAAAACAAGATGTGAGATAGGAATCTTTAATCAACCTTGTTGTATCAGCCTGGGCCCAGCATTCCACCCTGTCTTCTGAGGTTACCCAGCACCACTTTGAAAATGGATTACTTTCCACCGTAAACAATGCCAAAAAGGGGCTTTAGCTCCCCTGGGGGAAATTAGAACAGCCGGGATCTTCAAATGGGAAAAAATAATCATTATCAGTAGCAGTCAGAAATGGGGGGAAAGAAAAGGTGAAACCAGACTCAGGTTTTGGACCACTTAATACTTTAGACATGCCCTCGAAGACTGAGGTGGAGCGGCAAAAGCGTGTGAGTGTGTGATGCAAAGGAACATTTGCTTCTCTAGTGGATGATAGAAACACCTGGGCTTTTTCCAAGATGTTTGGTTCAGAAATGTGCTTTTTGTAAACACTCAGTAGCTACCCTGGAGAGGGTAAAGCACTGATACAGTATTGTACACTTTCTATTATCAGGTCAGAGGGAATATCAATGCATATAAAAGATAATATATATATATAATCTCATACATGCTAACAGATGAAAAATACGTTATAAGGCCTTAATATGGCTTGGTGCATACACGTCATTAACCTGGTGTCTTTTGTTTTGGGTAAGAGACATTTTCCAACAGTCCTCGCCATGGCCATCAAACCAAGACTCTACCTGCAGGTGATTCATCACAGAGCTCCACAGGGCCCTGGAGCGACAGCTGCCAGCATGAACAAATGGTTCCTTTTACAACCAGGCTAAATATAACTTGCAACACGATGCAAAAACCTAATTCCAACTTCAGCAGCAGCAACGTATTGCTGGCAGAAACACCGAGAAAGTGGTGAAATATTATTTCCCAGATGCTGTGAGGTTGAAACAAGGTTTGTGCTGCGGTACATGGTCAGTTAAGGCAATGTCCTTAATAGGTTAGTTTACCCACTTTAAAAAAAAAAAGTAAGGACCAATTCTGAAAGCACTGCTAACTAACATGCATTGACTCCTAGTTTTGTCTTTTAAAAAGTAAACTATCTTGCATGAATGTTCCATGCTACCAATGAAAGCTAAAAGAAAACTTGCTTGACATAGATATTTCCTATTTGTGTAACTTCTAGTTTATATAAGATGGTCAGAGCCTTGGCCCTGCTATAGCCCTCTTTTGTACTCGTACAGCAGTACACTGCTGACCTCAGTTATGGAGTAAAGTTCCCTGGAAGCCAAAAGCATGTAACCATATACCTATAATTAAGTACATACTTGAATGCTTTGTTAAAGAGGGAAAGACTGAAGAATTGCTGCCTCTATGACTAACGATGAAATAGTAGTAACGTACATTTAAATTGGGATTATGTTGTAAAGGTTTTATGCCAGGGATGTAATAGCTATTGATGATCAGAAAGCTGTCTACAGCTAACCTGTGACAGGCCACTGGCGCACATTGGCACAGTCATACATGGTTGGATGTGTCTTGCAGTGGACGAGCAGTGGCCTTAAGAGCCTGGGACTTGCTGATAATGCTCTTCTCTTTAAATACCATGGCTGAAGAAGGGTACTGCTAATTTCTAATTTCCAATCTAACATCTAATGCCAATCTGAAACAGAAGGTTCTTTCTGCCCACTAACAAATGAGTCATCTAAGATTATCTTTCTTCCCACTCGTCAGTTCCTCAGCCTGATGCCACTGGTGCCTCTTACCCAGTGCAAGGGCAAGCAGCACTGTCACAGTCACTGTGTTGGAATTTTAATCACCTCCACAGTAACTTTGCTCAGAAAAAATTTAGACCACAGATTATCAGCAACTTCTGATAATCCAGCTACATTAGCATCTATTGATGCTTAGAGGGGTACAACTGCAGCAGAACCAGCAATAGTAAGGAATACAATAGTTCTGGAATACCAGAAATAGTAAGGAATACAATGACAAAAATAGAGATGGGCTTTCAGTAAATTGTCTATAGTCCTTATTTCTCAGTAATTTCAAGTTTTATTTCCCTTTCCCACCCCCTTCCCCTATTCCTGTACAGAAGTATCACACAGTGCCTAAAGCGAACTTGGAGCTGGGTGCTAAAATTGAAGTCGTTGCAGCGCTCAGTGTGACAGACCCTAAGTTCCTTGGCTGAACATGTGTGCTGCAGGGGGACAAGCAGCTCTACACAAACAGAGCAGAGCAAGCAACAGTAAAGGGTCGAAACGGTTACAGAACTTGATCAAAAAAAAAAAAAAAATCAGTGGAAAAGATTCAACCACCTCCACTGCTGAGTATATTACACCTGGTCAGAACTTTTGAGAGGGCAAGAAATGACTTGTCACAGCTGTGGCAGCTGAATGACTATTTTTCTCCTGCATCCTACTAGAGGGATTTGTCCCGAGACTTAATTAGCGATTTAACTGTTCATTTTTTGTTCAGCAGTGTTACTTATTTTTCACCGCCTTTGCTGTGGAGAAGGCTCCAGCATAGCAGGGCTGCAAATTAGACTGTAGGTGCATTGCAAATTCCAGGAGTTCATTTTTCACAGAAAGTCAAAACCACCTTTAAGTGCAGAGAGCAGCTGTCCCACCACACTATGATAGTAAGCCTACCATACCTTCGGTTAACTTCTGGCACACAGACAGGGACTTAGATCTCTTCCAAGACAGTCAAAGAATAATGAAAAAGCAACTTTGATGCTACCTGAAACCAAACTATTCAAAGCACATTGCCTGCATTCCTTAGCTGCAGGCACCGAGCCAGGACATGGAGATAATTATTTGGGCTGGCAATGGGGGAGGGAGAAAGGAGCTTAAGGACCAGAGAGCTGAAGTACTCTGGTCAAGAAAAATCTAGACAGAATTTAATCTGCAAGGTAGCAACACAATTGTGCTTCTCCCCCATCCCTCTCCCATTAGGTGCACTAGACAATTAGAATAATCATGGACATGGTAATGTTATTTTCCTCTTTCACTTGTCTCTTTTATCTGTTGAATATAAAATGAGGATCCGTACCAAGCAAACTGTTTCTTTCTCATCTGGCATCAGTTTTTCCAACTGCGGCTAACATTTCCCGTTTTAAGAGGGCAAACTGCCCAGCCCGACACCCAGCCAACAGTGGAACATTTTACATGGGGGAAAAGTTTCTCCTCATCTTCTCCCAATCAAGAACCCCACCCTACAAGCCTGAGATTTGATAACCATCTTATTTTTACGTATCTCCCAATATAGGTAAGTCAACCCAAGATAAAACAGTTCTTTCAATACTGCAGCAGCTGTTCTTTGATTTGATAATCTGCTGCAGCAGTGAAATTTGCACATTGTAGAAAGAAATTTTGTAGCGGTTAAAAAAGGCCTTTGGGACACAGAACTCTCTTTCTCCTTGTGTTATGAAAGCTATCAGGGGAAAGGGGGAGAGCAGCAGCATCTCTACAGTCACTGCAGTATCCAACGGCAACTTTCTGCAACTTAGCCACTTGAGGAAAAGCTTCTGGAAATTTCTTAGTAATTCTAACTTTAGATTCAATTCCACCCATTATGGCAACTTTCGGGTTGTTAACAATAGCTAGCATACCCTGACCCAACTACTGTGTCATACAGATCTATCCCAAAAAGGTAAGAGCAGCAGCAGTCCCCGCGAGCCTTAATGAACTCCACAAAGCTGGACAGCCAACAGACTGGAGAATGCTGTATTTGTGGGTTTACCTACACTTCCAGTAAAGATGTCCTTAAAAGTGGGTTGTGCACTCCACTGGAGGAGACCAACCCAAGGCATATATACACTCTGCCCTTCAGCTTTTGCCTCCTTGTACGTAGGGACCAACAAAGAATCCTCTGAAGGCAGGTACCAGACTTTGTCTTCTAGGGAGGCACTAGAAGGAAGTCACTCTGTCTTCCCCAGTGCTCAGCAAAGTCGAGCAGTGTAGAATCGTGAAACCGTAGGAAAGGATTTGCATTCATAGAATGGAAAAGTGGAACAAAATGCCCCCAAAAGTGGTTCCAAAGAATGTCTTGGGAACTACAACTGCAAGACTAAAATATCTTCTGCGTGATCAACTGCAATGACTGCACAGACAGTAATGATGGCATCTTTAGTGCCTTTGCTTTTAAAAGCAGAGTGTATGTGCCAACAGCACAAAAGAGTATAAAAACAGTAGAAAAGAAACAGCAGCTCAGCATGCCCTGTTTTCCATGCAGAGTTATGTACTTATTTAGAACCTAACACATAGTTGGTTTATACCCTAAATGCATACATAACATAAATAAAATGTATTTAAAGAACACCAAAAACACATAAAACACTAATTTTGGCGAGTGTCTTACCTTTGACCCAATAAGCGTGTACAGCCATTGGATGGTTTCATTATGATTTATTACGCCATTCATGCCATCAACATAGAGCATAATCTGGCCCAAAGCTGTTGTAAAGAAAAGAGATAAAACATAATCAGACGTGGTGAATGTTTTTTATAATCCTAAGCATTGCTAGCATTTTCCTATAACCAGGGTTTTCCAGAAAAGTGGGGAGAAAGATATATTGGGCAAGATTGTGCTGGATGAAATCCTGGGCAACTGCAGTAACTTTACTGACTTCATCTGGATGATGTAAGCGTGAATTTCATCCAGGGACAAGCACAGGCACTTGTTCCTTCCTAGAAGACGCCACATTTGACTGCCCCAAACTCTGCAAACAGCATTCTAGACTGTTTACTGTCACAACCGTTCCATCATCTACAGTGCTTTGGATCTTGGAGGCCATGACTTTTAACATTTGTTTCAGCGTCATATAACGTTTGGAATTAGTGTATTTGGATTGACAGTTTCGGTGAATTCAATTAATATGAAATTAAAGCAGGGCAATTAACACCAATAAGGACAGCGAATATTCACCACTGCACAGTGCTCTCTTGCAAATGAGTTTCATATTTTAGTGAGAAAATACAACAACGCATGGTTAACAAAGAAGCATCTTTATTCATTTATTCTAAAGCATTTGCAGCAACTTTTCAAAACATGCAAATGAAGTATTTCATAATAGTAATTCCATAGTTTACAGTCCTTATAATATGAGACAACAATTATTAAATCTTTTCTGAGTGATAAGGAAAGACATTTTTCATAAGGATTATGAAAAGTGGATTAGCAAAATTCATCTATCATCTTCAAAAGTTTCCACTGTTAGATCTTCTGCTTTATAGAGGGAGATCAAAGCACAGTGGGATGAAAAAGAAATCACTGATGTAACACCTTTCAGCACAGCCTGTTGGCATAACAACTCAATTACCTAACGCACAACCTGACAAGCCCCGAGTATGCTGCTTTAAGGGGGAATAAAAGGAAAAAAAAAACAACACAGGGTGAGAAAAATTACGACACTATCAATCTTCCAAACACATTCCTAATGTTCGCTAAGTTTTGTGCAGGTTGTGCACAGTGCAGCAATGTTTTCCTTGAGGGCAAATTTTCAAAGACATGAATGTCAGGCAAGAGCTTAAGGACTCCTATAGCTAACCTTCATTTTTACATCAAGTCTCCTCCTTTTTCCTTCGCTCTAGTTGGTCTACTTACAGTTAAAAAACCTGAGGTACTAATTTTAGATACTTATATTCCTTATCTAATCTGTTACACCAAGCTGGAAGCAAAGTCGCCCTACACGGTCAATGGAGATGGAGAAAAAGCAAGCAAGAGAAAAAGCTACAGCAAGGAGATAACTCGTATCTTAGGCAGGCTGGGTTCCCGTTGGGGGATGCCCATCTCTCTCTGCTCCTCCTCTCCAGGAAGCAATCATTCACCACCCTCTGCAGATGCCTGTCTCGGGTGAATAGCATTAGGTGGGAGGGACACAGGCCCAAGTGTTAAGGCAAAATAAAAGATGTAAGCCAGTCAGCGAAAAGAGATAAGAATTGTACTGACTGGATAAATGGCTGCTTTGTAGCATTTTCTTACAGGTAAAGGAAAGAGGAGACCGCTGCTATCCCAGTGGTAATCAAAGTTCTTAATTCTTTTTTTTTCACTTCCTTTCCATGCTAAAAAGATTTGGTCCTTGATCAGGATGAGATCCAACCATGATAAGGTCACCAACCCCCTTGTCTTTTTTTTTGCAAAATTTTTTGGTTGGGGGTGAAGGGATTTGATTTGAATTTGAAACAAATGTGAAACAAATTTTACTCTTGGGACACGCTTTCCAAATTAATATAGAAATCAAAGACAGCAGGAAGTCTGCTTTTAAAGGGAAAACATGCACACAATACAAAATTACTGCTTATACTTAAGACCAGTTAGACTGGATGAGTAAGTGAGATCTGGGATGCGTTACTCTTCAGCCTCTTGGATGTGACTCTTCGTAACAACAACAGGTTAAGGTAAATTAGTAGACCTCAGAAAGAAGCCACAAAAAAATTTTAGGGATTTCTGGCAATTTTCATCTGCTACCACTAATCTTGCCCCTCCCCAAACTTTCCCATCACCTTTTTTTTGGTCATTATAGATTCTATCTCAAGTATATGATAATATCTGTATTGTTTTAGCAATAGAATGGGTCTTTTGGATGAAGGTGAAAAATCACTAACACATGAAAAAAACACTACTGCTGCCACTTGGACAAGTGGCCAATAAGGTTCACAGGACAAAGACTTAGAAAGAACACCTAGAAATGGCTAAGACAAAAGAGTCATGCTGTCCACATAAAAGTAATTCCTCCAGTAATTATCTGCCACACATCAAGTTATCAGCTGCTGACAGACCTTGGTGTGGAACTTCATATTGCTATTTTCTGTCTTCAGGGATCAGAAAAATGAAAGCAAGACATGATAGGCCGGGTTGAGGAGAAATCAACTTTCATGATGAGGAAGAGGAAGTTAGGGATAATCTGTATGCACTTTGTACAAAGCTGATGCCTTATAAATTCTTAGGGGAAAAAACTCCATGAGAAGAGTTAAAAAAAGGAGAATGTTGGGGTTTATACCATGAAGAAGAAAAGGTAATGTCTAGCAACCGCACAACACTCTGGAAAAACACTAGGTAGGAGCAGGTTGGTGGGCTGGAGGTTCTCGGGCTCTCCTGGGGCTCAGGTCTGGTGGAGTGGGGCACACCAGTTTTGCACTAGAAGGAGACTGACGCCAGAGAACTCTGCATCATTTTGTATTCTTTGCAGCTTTCCTACCCAACTGATAGCCTAACCCCTGGGACCATGAGTGTACTCTGCTGAAATGGCTGCAGCTACGGCGCAAACTCCACCCCACACGCGCACATCTTCATGCACACGTACCCACCAGCAACGCACAGGTCCTCGCCAAGAAAGGGCACACTAATTTGCAAGGCAATCTGAGGTTGTTCAGAAGGCCAATCTAGTCCAAAATCATTTAAGTTTGCGTTTGTATGTGCCTTCAACCAAAGTCCCTTTTTCACTGAAAAATGAGGAGGCTATTTAATCCATTTAATCCCATCTCTTAGCTAACTGTAATTCCTTTTGGAAGTATATCAACAACGTACTTGCATTAGGAAAGCTTGCTATTGTGCAACAGGGGGCTGGGAAAGGGGGGTTTAAATATGGAGCAGACTTAATTTGGAATTTCTTTGTTCCCACTACCCTTGTCAAACCCTTAATCTTATGTGAAAGTAGTGTGTGACTTTACCCATAGCTATTTTCAAGTGGAAAATTGCTGGATTTCTTAGGAAAGGCTTAGGCTAGAAAACTACAGACCAGCCAGAAACTTCATAGATTTCTGTGAAATAAGAGGTTTAAGAAAGCCTCTAAAAACTTGCCAGTACTGGCACTGATACTCTCCTGGGATCTTTCCTATGTAAAGTTAACAGGACCAAAGAGGAAAAACTCTAGCACAAAACATCACGATTAACATCACTTCAAGCAAAAGTCTATTTTTCCCACCCAGAGTGTTAAAAGTTTCAGAGCTGTTTCTTGCCCACACACCTGCTTCTCTCATCTGCTCTATCTCCTTCATATTTTACCGCAAGAGTAACTTGGAGAAAAAAAACATTGGTAAACGACCAGAAGCACTATTTTCTTATGGCTTCTTGAAAGTCAAACCCCCATCCATCGTGTCAAGAGTTATGGCAGGGACGCATCCTCTGATTGCATTTGTTTCCATCAGAATAAGCAAACATACAGGGTGAAGTGGGCCAAAGCCCAGACCCTGTCACAGCAGGTTTCAGCTCCTGAGGAAGCTTCTGGCCCAAACTCATCAGGCACTTCATAACAAGCAGCTGTGGTGCATGTGACATGCTGTATACAACAATGGGTGAGCAGGAATAACATACAGAACTGTGACAAAAGTAATGGGGAAGAACTGGCTGCTAAAAGTCACCTTTCTCATTGCTAGTTAAATTCTTAGCATCATTTGATGAGAAACAAAGGGTCTGTGTGACTGCCTTCATTTCACTTGGAAACTCATCACTAGCTTATGTACGCTTATCCTGGGCACCAAAGAGACATACTCTGTCAAAGTAAATGTCCTGATCAAGAACAAAACTTCAGTATCTGTCTAGTGAGCAATCCCAGGAGGGAGATAATAGTTATCTATTATTCTATTACAAAGCACTAGAGAATTATTCTGAAGAAAAAAACCCCCACTTTAAAATTTCTTTGTCCATGTTTCCTCACTGCCTAGAGGCAAGAGCACACCTACCAAGTGGGACTGCCTTGATTTTGAACACAAAAATGTCCATCTCAGCTCAGCCCCGACATGCTGGATGCCAGGAGCTTCTACTTTTGCTTGTGGCACATTCCTACAGAGGATGCTTGCACACGCACCTTTGGAGAACAGCTTATCATCTCCATAATACACACTGATATTGGACAGTGTTTTCCCTGATGAGAAATCATTATTAAATACAACTCTTATATGATCCAGCTACCTGAAAATTAACAAAACTGCAGCAGAGCCCCTTGCTTCTAAGAGGTGACATCAGATAAAACAGATGACCTGGCCTCTCCACAGCTTCTGAAAATGATCTTACAAAGAAGCACTGTGCCAAACCTTATGACTCACACTCATTACACAGGGCTAGAAGCAGCTAAAACTTTAAGTTGTCCCCGTCCTGTCCCTCCATCCATCTGTCCATGCCCCCCGCTGTTACTGTTGGTATGGTTGCCCTTGGCTTCAATGTAAAATCTGATGTTTATACACCTACTCCCATTTCTTTACTCCTGTTCAAGGACATCTGTAACGTCATCTAGGAAGATAAAAACAATCTTATTCCTGGCCAAAAAAAATGTATGAATACTTTTTTTCTTATCAAAGTCTCCTGAAATCCGAAGTCTTTGCTTAATCCTAATTTTTTAATCCCCTGTTCATTTGTTCTTTCCATTATCACACACATCATGGCTGAGACATGCTAAGAAATTAATTTTCAGAACTCCCATATTAACCATGTACTGAACTTGTATTAACTAAGAACTGAACTTTCTCACAAAAAACACATCACAGAATTAAAGTTATAAGCTGAAACTACAAAGATGGTAAAAATATTGCATTGCTTCTGCAGATCTGAAGTTTTTAGGCTAGCTGACACTATTTGAAATCCAGCTTTCAGTCTTATGCAGTATTTCAGTAGCTCAAAAGTATATGGAAAATTCTGCATGCTAGTTTCAGACCTAAAATATTATTCAAAGCTAAGATTTATGCAGAAAAGAAGGGTTTATAGGTTAAACTTAATCTTCCTTTTTCTCCCCATCTACTTCAATGGCAAAATATACAAAGATGCAATAAAACTCATCTATTTTTAATGCTGAAAACGAGTGACAAAAGTGACAACCAGATTTTTTCCTTGGATTACAGGCTCAAAGAAGCTGTGGTCCAGAGGTCACCCCTGGGCAAAGCCAAGCAAACCAGGAGGCCTGGACATGGCCACCCTCCTGTGCCATCAATATGGCTTTCCGCAGCCCACTCAGGCCCTACAGTGTACATTGCTGCTTGTGGTTATAACCGAGATGGTAAAACAGCGGCACGCTGCAAGTTGCCCTTAAAAGCACATCTTATTTAAAAATCAAGGTCAAGCTCACCAAGAAACAAAAATCATAGAGTATCTCAAGTTGGAAGGGACCCATAAAGTTCATCGAGTCAATCCTTTCTTTATTTGGCAGCTAAAAACATGCCTTTGTCATTATTTTAATTCTAAAGAGACAGCACATAGAATCATAGAACAACTTAGGTTGGAAGAGACCTTTAATATTATCGAGTCCAACCATAAACCTAACACTGCCAAAACCACCACTAAACCATGTCCCTCAGCACCACGTCTACATTGTGTATTTTGACACTTATTATTTTAACCAGTCCCTTAAAACTCCATGTTTAACAATATGTTCTTAAATGACACAGCCTAGCAATAGTTTATGCCATCCACAAAAGCCCACAGGAAATACTGGAGGAGATTTATAACTCTGATATTCCTGGCACGAAGGAGAGACCTTTAGATCTGTGTTATTATTATTCCATTCTACCTAATTGTCCGTCTTTAACAATAACCTTAGTATTGGGGAACCCCAGGGGCCGCTAGCAAAAAAAAAGCTCTTTCATTGCTGATTACTACATGAAAACGAAGGGGAAGGGGGCTGCTGGTTCTGGACTCAGAGCAGAGCTTCAATCGACCAATAGTCACGTCAAAGCTTTGAAGCCTCGATGATATTTACAGTCATTTGTGCTGTAGGTCCTGAGAGGTCATCCACAAAGAACACAGACAAACATTTTTGGTCTTCAGAAACCAACTGCTGATAACGCCTCGTCAATAAAGCAAGCTTAGGGACCACAGCATTTACAAGCCTAATTATCTACTTTGAAAGCAGGTTGTGACTGTGGTTTGACAGGGAGTAGCAGATTCTCCTTTCTCCTCTTGTTTTAGGGAAAGGTACCTGCACAGTCAGTGCCTCCATAACTCTCTGTTCTGAGGCTCCTTAATTTGAAGGGCTCTAGTTACCCTTTCAACCTCACCCACGCATCTGCTCTCCCCAAAGCCTATTTCCCAAAAGTTCTCGGTGCCCTCAAGGTTCAAGTGAGGAGAAATGTAGCCCTTCCCATGGGCAACACATGGCAAGTCCAGGACCGCAGAAACTCCTTACAGAGGAATTTTCTCCTCTTCCTGTTCCCTCTGCCACCCTTTTCCCGTGGCATCTCTCTCTTAAAAGACCAGCACACAGCAAAGGCAAAGGGCATAAGGCAGCTTTCATCAGCTCCAGTGTTTCAGCCGAAACTGGTCCTTTATACAGACCAGCCAACACCTGTGGCAGCGCACAAGCCCCACCAAAGCCAAAGGAGCACATGAGAATCACTCCTCTCCCAATATTGCTTTTGTCATATTTCTTACAATTTACTTGAATGCAAAGAAAGAACAGACTCTGGTTTGACTCTGTCAGCAGTTAACCTGCTGAATGCCTTCTTATATGAACTGGCTTATGTATATGCATTATAAAAGCTTTGCACGCTGATTCATAATTGTTTTAATCCTCATTTTATATTGCAGCCCTCACATTTTAAATGCACTATATTCCAGCATGCTTTACAAGACTAATAGCACTTTCCAATATACAGTAAGTTGGGTAAAGCTTACATAGCAAAAGGTAAAAACATTTCTGCATTAAAAAGAAATATGTAATTAAAATATTTTGTTTATAAATGAGCAAGTCTACTCCAGCATTAGACCACTATTTTGCAAGCTGACCAAAAGCATGGGGGGGGGAAAAAAAAAAAGGAAAGAAAAGACAAAAGGAAACAAAGAATTAAGGAAGACAGGAGAAGGAAAAAAGAAATAAAAGGTTAACCAGATGGTTTTAAGAGATTCGTCCTCGGGGCTTCATGAAGCAAAACTCCTGTGGAAAAAGGGAATGCATGGCAGCCCTGAATTAAGACGACACATTATAATAAATGCCTATACAGAGCTGAATTAAGGCAGCTGCTTCTTAACTGAATCAATATAGGCTGTAACACTTTTTTAAAAAGAATTTAGACTTCTGAAGTTTTAAAGGATTTTCTGAGGAGATGTCCACATTGGCCCACAGAACTTCATTTCTCAAGGAGCAGGACATGACAGTGAGGTTGCCACGCAGATTTTCTTGTGAGGTGAGGTACTCTGCACAAGCATCATGCCAATGCAGGACACCACCCACGGAAACACTAAAGAATTAACTCCAATAGGCTTACACCCAACTCCCAGCTCCGACTCCTTGCACTGAGTACTGATGCTGCAGCAAAAGAGAAGTAGTTTGGTTTTAGGGCAGAAATTAAGATCTGTTTTTAAGGATTAGGTGTCTGTCTGCATCTCCACTAAATAGTTCACACATCAATTTCAGAGAATATTCGTCTTTAAATGTATTTTCAGCTTTTTGTAATGGGTTTACCATGCTTCGGCATCCAAGCACTTTACAACAGCAGTAAAACTGAATCAAAGCATCACAGGTTGAACGAGGTTGGATGGCACCTCTGGTGACTGCCTAGTCCAAGCCCATGCTCAAACCAGGGAGATCCAGAGCAGTTGTTTAGGACCCTGTAAAGCTGGGTGTTGAACATACCTCCAGGGTGGAAACTGCACAACCTCTCTGGCCAATCTGTGCCAGTGCTCAGTCACCCTCACACAGTTTTTGGTTTGTTTTTTAAGTTTATATCGAATTTTCTGTGTTTTAGCTGATGTCCATTTCTTGCATCTTGTCCTTTCATTATGCACCACTGAAGTCTGGCTCTGTCTTCTTTGCTTCCTCCAATCATATATTTAGTCCTTCCCATAATATTTAAATTGAATTAAACAATTTAAGTTGAAGATTAAGCCATAGTCAAGAAACAATAACTACACTGAGTTAGAAGTCGGAAAAGAAAATTTACCTTAAATTTAGGATTAAACTAATGAAACTTAGTGAGGCTCCTAAGTTAAGAAGTGATACCTTAGCCCTTCTATTTGGGACCTGATTGAGTAATTTAGTGTGGCAATGTGCTAGATGTGGTGGATTTCAAGGCCTTTCCCCCTCCATTAATCATCATGACCGTAAGCCTTCTGTCTGTGTAAACAATACTAATCCTGACTTTGAAGGTACAAAGAGGGAAACACAAACCAACCTTCACAGAATGGAAGAGATAATTTCTGCAGCTCCTTTCCTTGAACTCCTCAGACACCTATTTATCCTGCACAAAGAAAGGTCCCGCAGGTGCTGGCTGTCTTTTATCAATCATTATCAACTACATACAGCACATCAGTTTGGAATTCCAGCATCTCCTTTACATGCCAAAAAGCTAAGCCTTGAGAATGAACTCAGCATTCAGACTGGGAAACACTGTAGAGTCAGATATGAGTTCAGAAGAAAATGCAATCAAGATCCAGCCTTAGCAAAATCAGCTTATTTTTACTGTCAGACTCTGTGCCTTTGCACCTGGGGCAGAGAAAACTCTGAGGGAATACATGAAACTTTTATTTTCCCTATTATATGCCAATAGGATCTCCATTGACTACAATCAAGTTCTTTTGCGGTGATTACAAACAAAGAGCACACTGTCGTGGGGTTCCTGCCTTTTGTGGAAAGTAAAGAGAAGCAAGGGGTAACACAGCTGGGCTGTTTAACAAATGGGCTAACACTAAGGCAGAAAAATGACATACAGTAAGGTAAAAGTGTTCACATACCAAGCACTTTCAGTCATCAACAGTATTTCTTATTAGTACAACAGTGAACCTTCCAGGACGAAACCTGTCAGTTTTGAATCTATCGTTTTGAAAATGATAGATTCTCACTGACAGCTTTTTTTTGCCTTTCTGTTTTTCTCACAAAAAATGCCACATTTCCTAATATTTACATTTTTCCTAAACAAAAAGGGAGATTCTTGGGAAGCAAAAAGAGGAAACACAAGAATTCCCAGCATTATATTATAGAGGAATATATAAGAGGAATAAAAGAAAAAAAGAGAAACTCTTGTGCCAGTTGAAACTTTAAACATTGCTCTACCCCATAGACTTCAGCACAGTCTTTGTACAGCACAAACATTGATCAATGACCCTTTGTTGTCATGTAGTAACGTGGTTTTGCTATCATGAGTGCTAATATTTCCCAAGATTGCAGTTTGTTGTCTTTTAAGCTCAACTTCATTCTCCATGGTGCCACACTGGGCAAGTAAACATGACCCAATTTAGCATTCTGAAATAACAGCATTGCAATTGGTAAGGTCGCTAAATACATTTAAACTAGATTTTAGCAGGGAAGTTTATAGAGAGTCAAAACGACTTTAGTGGGAGTATAAATTCATTTCAGTCTCCTAAATTCATATATTGTGGTACACTCTCAAGAAGCATAGACTTCTACAAATAATACACACTATATTCTTGAAGAACAGAATACAAAAAAAGATAGATGAATGTCAGGCAATGAAAACAGTAATCCTACCATCAGTGTTTCACACCAATTCCCACAGAGGGTTTTGCAGGAAACAAAGTGTGCTGCCAAAAGTGACACTTCGGTAGCCTTCCAATTTTCAGTAAAATTCAAACTCTGTTCATTATAGCTGGTAGCGTAAGATGTGCTTGGGGAATACCATGGAAGAGCTACACCGAGAACAAAAAATACAAGTAAAATTCTCCAGCTATATTTTCTCTATATTAAGCTGTTTTTTAATTCCCACATAGTTTCTTCACCTGACAATGTATTCCAAAACTTTGTTCCCTCTTCTCCCAAAATAAGGGACTGCATATGAAGAAGTCTCACAATAAAAAAAGAAACATTATTTTAAGAAGCATTACAAGAAACCTCAAGTAGGTATCACTTTTAACATTTCTTGGTACTTGTTGCTAACTTGACAACAGCTACAGGATTTTAGACAAGTCTGAACGTTCCTATGGAGCACTGGCTTTCTTCACTCCAACAGACAGAAATGCAACAAGTGAACAGAGAGCACAGAAGTATTAAGATAATTTTGGGGACACTTGAGTAGTGTTTGAAATGTTAATAGCAAAAAAGTAAAGAAACTGCTTTTAAATTTGTTTTTTCAATATAAGGTTAAAATTTCTTGAATGCTTCCGTCATCTTGAAACCAACTCATTGAAAGGTCACTGTAAAAGAGCACAGAAAGTCACGTTTTTCCTGCCTACCTATATTCCAAACCATCCAAAGTCGTTGATTTCCTCCCCTGCTAGAAAGGGCAAAAGATTCAAATCAAACAGCTTGAAAGTAAAAGCTGATTGAACCAAGATCTCTGTGTCTTCATCTATTGAGGGATGCAACCCAACATCAAGTGATTTTAAGAAAAAATGCAGATCACGCTTTATTCACTGAGCTGCCTTAAAAAACAACAGCGAGCATATCCTTCTAATTTTCTTCATCATAATTACACCATGATGGATGCTGAAACTGAATTCTTGATATACTTTTCAGATATTTATTGCTCTTCAGCATGCTCAGCCTGTCTCTAGCGTTTCGGATAGACTCCACCCTGAAGTAATGTGTGTGCCATTAAAGAATTCACTTTCATCTCCTGAATTTATGCTTGTTAGGGCAAATTAATGAAAGACTCTATTCTTTAAGTACTGGTTAAACAAAGCCAAAGTCAGCACTAGAAAGCAAACTGATACAACACTTCATTAAATGTGCTTTCTATTCTTTTTGTTTCAAGTACGTCTGCTGCTATGTGAAATTTAGGGTTATACAGTCTCCTTTCAAATCTCACAGTAAAGAATGTGCTCAAGTCACGAGTTCATATCTCTCATTTGAAGTGGACTTCTCATGAGAAAAAGGTGCAGGGAAGAGACATCATTACAAATCCCTTTAAGTACAGAGCTCACACTCTTCCAAAATATTGACTGGAAATGCTGTTTTGTGTCTCTGCTCATTCATCTCAGATAATGAGCAAAGATTCCTTCCAAATTAACTGTAATTCTCTTCTAATCCCTCTATTCTTTTTTTTTTTTCCCTTCAGCACAGTGACAGTGAGAACTCCTTTGAATACTGAATCCCATCTTATTACAGCAATTCTTAAAAGAGAAACATAGTGAAATCATCTTCATCAGTGTCATGTTCAGACTTTTCTCCTCTCTGACTGAATTTAGACAGGTGACCAGCTAAGCGAATGAACACTGATACCATTTTTTCCCCTCTTCTCAAAACTCTCAGGCAAAGATACATAGTAGAAAAATTTATTAAATCCTAATTTCTGATTAACAGAAAGACAGTTTACAGAATCTCTGCTTTTCACTTTATTTCCTTACCATACAAAAACGTGAATAAAACAGATTCAGAACAAAAGAAAAATGTTTGGGCGTGTAAGCTTTGTTTGACCTAAAAATGTGAGGTCTGTCATTGGTGACTAGGTGTCAACTGTGTGGTGGCAGGGAGAGACAATCATGCACTGGTTGAACATGAAGGTGAAGGTGGTGGATTTATTCAAGTTTGACTGTCTACATTTCTTATTTACCAGTAACTATGTAAATGAGAAATGCAGTTGAACAATCACATTTTATTTCCAAAACCAATTTTGTTTTTTATTTGTGATTTTATTCTATTTTGTTGATGTTATTACAATTCAGTGAGCACAGCATTATCGGTAATCCTGAGTATGAATGCAAGCATGTCTCTATGACTCTGTTATTGGTCAGGACCCCATCAGCAGGAGCTACGTAGGACCGGGATCCCTGGATAACACTAACGCTGAAGAAGATGGTGCAGAGGCACGTTTGGAGACAGGGCAGTTTAACAGCTCTTTGTGTTAGACAGTTTGGAGCAAGGCTGCCGAGGTTTGCTCTGTGAGCAATAACCTCAGGCTCTGCAAGGAAGCAGCTAAATTACTTCCAGACCCAAACCAGTCCTGTAAGTATCACAGACACTTCTGCACAGCACTCCTTCAGCAAGCGATGTGGACTGAACCCAAACCATCTGTGCATAACCGGCATAGAAGACTCTGCATCTATGGCATAGTTAGTCCACGATCGAGACAAATCCACCATGGGTAATTAACGTTTTCTGAGTAGTTAGAAAGAAGTTAAAAGAACATTGGGTGTACAAAATTCAAGCACTTGAAATTTAAGAAATGGCAGAATTAAGATTCCTGTAAAAATCTTCATTCAGCCTACTTTGTGCACAAACTTAACTACGTCAAAATCACTTTCAAGAAACATTATTTCTGAGCTTTGGAGTACTACTTTGTTCAAAGCAAGTGCTGGAAAATACTGTCTAAAAAGCACTTTCTCAGTGTGTGGTCCTCGGAATTTTTTAGTACAAACCTCCTGTGAAGACAGAGTATTTCATTTCCTGAAGGGTTTTCTATGATGTTCATCAATATATTGAGTGCTTCACCAGGTCTGAATACATTTTCTGCATAGCACACCGATGAGGTAAAGAAAAGATTCTGTTCCGTTCTACAGAGACATCGAGGCTTCCACTAGCTCTGGACGTCACATCTAAGACACCTGACAACCTGATTTTTGAGAACACCTTTTAATATAATCATGCTTCAAGTATCCACAAGAAGAGCTGCAACCAAGTTCAGGTTCAGCTCTGCGCAGTATGACAGCCCCTCAGAAAACGACAAACACACGTGAACAGGGATACTTTCCTACAAGCTGAATTGAAATTCCTTGCCAAGCAAGTACATTATATACTAATATTATAACAGAGGTTCAGTTAAAAACTCTCTACCCCCGTGTCAGGAACCTTAAAATGAGTAACAGCACCATCCTTTTTTCCCCCTGAACTTTGAGGACTGGCAGCCTTATTTCCAGTGTCTGGAAAAGCTGGGTTTAACAAACATTATGATCCTTTACTTGAGCTTTTTTTTTTCCTTTTGTTTTTTNGTCAGTTAAGAAAATCCCACATCATGCCCAAATGGAATGAAACAGCTAGATTCAGCAAACTATTTTTTGCCATTTAACAGAATAAATACTCCTCCTATTAACTGTTTACACACCCTAAAGCAAAACAACAAACAACCTTACGACCCCGCTCTGGTTTATAACAGAAGTCACATTATCAGAAATCGGTTCACCAGACATGATCTAAAAAGTTCAGGCCATCATTGCAATGATACTTGGAGTTTGAAGAAGCAAGAGTTATTTCAGACAGACAGCAATTCGAGTGGATACATCCTGAGGCACTTCACAGATCAAAGAGTTTTGATATCCCCGAGCTACTTCCTATGTTCACAAAACTCCACCCATCAACCATCACATGTGGCTTTGTCATCCTCTGAACTATTTTCCATTTTTTGGGACAACTCCCCTTTATCCTTGTTTCCTCAATAGCAGCACCGATAAAATGTCACCAAAATCCACAACTTCCTCAATCACCCTACTGAACTCTGAATGCTTCTGAGTGAAGAGCATCCTGTGGCTCTTCACCCCAAACTCTGGCAAGGTAAGATTATGAGATGGGGAAAGACAACAGCCCTCTGATCTGCTCCAGGCCACTGTTCTTCCAGGCTGCTGCTCCTGTAGCCTCCCAGTTGCCCAGGAAGGGCATCTTTAGCTCCAAGTATCTGCCCAACCTTTTTGGTGGGCTGGTATCCTTACGTCTGGGAGAATGCTGCAAGCAGCAATTCCTAACCCTTTGATCATCACTGCCATCCAGAACAACTTCTGCTTGTAAAATGAAAGGTTGTCAAACAAAATAGGGTAAATTATTTTTTTGTGTCCACATAAAACTAAGCTATGAAGTGGGTGTATGCTGTCTTCAGTGGAAAGACTCCTGTCCTTCCTCTTCACAAAATGATTACTACAGTCTCTAGGGCTGTTAGTTTTGGTTCATAATTGTAACTGGAAATTAATTTTCACCAATCTCATCCTTTCTGATCACTTAAGGCAGAAGGGTAGTCTTCACTTTTCATACAGTACAGATAATGGAAAAGTTAACAAATAAATAGAATACCTGAGTTGCTTTATTGCTGAAGAAAATAAAGTGGAAGGGAAATATAATCATTTTGAGTCACTGCTCGATTCAAACAAATTTATGTTAGCACAAAGTGTAAAAGCAATAGAAAGCCTGAAAGCCAGTAATTCCCATTCTGTGGTCAAACAGCAGAAAAAATAAACATAAACTGTAGTTATCAGTTAAATAACGACAGCTGCTTGCTACTGTGTAAAAAAAAATCTCAGAGCTTTGCAAAGTCAACACTGCAGTACTATAGCTGATTTAAACCTGTAAAAACTATTTCACAACCATTGCATAATAGATGTTACTAAATTGTTCTACATCTTCCTGAGAAAGTGTTCAGACTCCAAAATACCTCTCTGTGTGAACCTACGAGAGCTCCATTTTTGCGTATCAACTTGTGAGAGAGCTTCTAACTTGGTTACATAAGTAAGTTGCCTAAAATGCATTCAGTCCAAGTGACTTCACAGAAAGAAATAAAATATGAAGTGGTGAGAGAAAGAATCAACATTGCTGGTACAAGCATTAAAAAAAAAAAATGAAGTCTATTCTTTCTCGCCTTCCTTAATCTCATTTCAAGTTTAACATACAGAAAGGCTCAGAGCCAGAATGCTTATCCAAACTACATAAATCTCTAGACAAATTCTCCAGACTATACAGCCTTGTCCCCACAAAACCTTCCAATTCTTCCTAACGCTGCTTTTCAACAGGAAAGACTAGTAGAGAGCTATCTTTTCCTACCAAATCTTCGATCCATCTTTTCCTACCGCATCTTCCCTTAGAAGAACGACTCTCCTTCCTTGCAATGTGTTTATTAAATGCAACAGGAATGGAAATCAGCCCCTAAACCTGCAACGAACCCTAGAGGAACAAGGTACCCCACACCGCTGGTGCGGCCACCTCTGAGAAAGACCCAATTAATTCCCTTATTCCCTTCCTGAATTCCTGAGCGGGGTCAGAGGGAGGGAACGGCATTTACCACCATGCAACCTAGTTCAAGCAGCTGGTCCAGCTTATAATGTAAACATGGTAACACCTTAGGAAGGTCACTCAGAGAAATGGTAGCATTAGCAAAGCAATTAATTTCGGGTTGACCACATGCATGCTGCCCTTTTGCTTCACTTTCCTCCCTTCCTTCCCCCACCTTATAGAAGGAAACACAAGAAAGAGTTTTCACTCATTCTCTGAACAGAAATTTCAGAAGGTGAGAGATGGCATTTTCTTGAACACCAAGAATGTCTTCTTTTTTGGGATGATTTCCAGCATGATATTTTATTTATCTGTTGCCAAAAGAAACACTTTATAGTTTTCTCATTAGTCAAAGGGCTTTAAGAACATGCTTGAAGGAAATGATCCAACTAACAAGCAAAACCTTTCCATGCGCTTCACATGCTCCATGAAAAGCAGATGCTTCATGGAAACAGCATCTGTAGAGCTAACTGTTCAACTTGAGGCGTGTTTACCATCTCCTTAAAAATCCTTATTCATAAATGCACATGGAACACTTGCAGATCCTCTACTTCCTTCTATCTTCTGACCACTAAAAAGTGAAATTCAAGAAAAAGAGAGGGGAAAAAAAAGACACATTTAAACTCATGAGATTCTAATGGTCACCTTTCACTTCTTTGAGGATTTAATTACATGACATTTCATAAAGCTGGAGAGCAAAATGTAAAACAGAGACATAGCGAGGTACCGGAGTCCCAGGTGGGTTTCCAAGGTCACACTGAGCTTGCCTGCCCTCAGAGCCCTCAACAGCTACAAAGCTGAAATCAGATATTGCTGCATTTATCTCCTCTGTTTTCTTTCACCACCTTTTTTCTTAAATCTAAACTGCCAACTTTAACAAGCCTTCTGTAAACAGCACACACCATACACATTCGTCATCTGATTTACATGAAGAATATAGAGTTTATAGCATGAAGAACTCAAAGGCTAGCTATATTTTACTCTCTGTATGATGGGCTGTCATGGTGCTTTCCTCTTGCACCTTCTCAGCCACGTGTTTCCTTGCGCAGTCACAAACACTCTGGGATCAGCAAGGCCAGTCAAGACCTATGCAAAGAACTGTGCCTTCCAAACAGGATAATAATTCTCCTCTTAGTTTTCCAAATGCAGCTACATTATGATTAAGAAAAGAAATTTCAGAGAGCTAGATTAGGAAATCTCCAAACGCAGATTAAATGCATTATTAGAGTGTAAATTACTTCTTCCACGTCATTTTTACTGTTCAGCAATGTTTGTTTTCTCCTTGCATTCTGAAGTAATGCATATTTGGTTTTGGGTATATTTGCACACATATTTTTGCTTATACATATACATCTACATCATGTATACAGATGTGTATCTGCAGATATATTTATCTAACTATATGTATCTGCATTTACACGTCCCTCTTAAAATTCAAGTCTTACAGTATCATAAAAAATCCCCACAGCTACTTCATGATAAATGCTTTCACGTGTGCATAATTAGTTTAAAAGAGGGTTGCTGTTTATTTGTACAAGATCTTTCAAAGCCCAGACCTTCACAGTGGTTTCAGAATTCTATTTTTATGACAAAATGCATACTACAAACAACAGATTACATCGTTTTATTTACAGTCCAAGATAATGAGGTATATGTTTATGTTTCACACCACTTTCATCACTGATTCCGACTAGAATACCATTTCAGTGGCTGCAGAGGGAGATGCCAGAAAGGTCAAGAAAATTTGATTTCTAAACCCAGCCTTTCCCCACCAATCTAGAAGTATTTTCCCAGTTTTTAATTCCCACTTCAACAAAGTTTATCAAATTTAAATTTTACATCACTGTTTATGACAACTTAATAGTATTTAATGAAAGAACAATGGTTCTGCTGCTTTCATTTTCAGAGTTTCAATGCAAGGCATCTTTATAGCCTGAATTTTGAAGAGCAAAAATTCCACCCAAATCAAAAGCCACAACTCATGTTGTCACTCTTAGAAAGTAAACAAAAGTTTCTGAAGCCAAATGAAGGAATATGAAAACTTATGAGCAATACCTGTGAATCTCTTGCTTTAAATAAGCCCAAATGATGCATTTTACCACAGGAGTCTTTCTGTAAGCAGGAAGAACACAGTTTGCGATGATCTCATCAGAAGCAGAAGGAACGACAGGCCTAACTGAAGAGCAGGAAAACCAAAGAACAAGAGAGATACTGGAAATCTGAGTATTTCCACTGGTAAAAGGTACATGCATACAGACAGACAAGAGACTCTATGGAAGATATAAATTTATGAGCATGTTTGATTCTACTGGCTAAAGGAAACATCTGATTAATCATTACAGAAACAACAATGAGCAGAAACCTGATGTACATCATCTCTTTGTTCCTGACTTTTTCTGACTTACAGACTAGCTATAAAAAGCCATAAAGGCAATGTCAAAAGCGTAAACAATATGAGCCTACTGCTTCCTTATAAGTTGGAAGTACCTTCTCGTTAAGTTTTATTTTCAGGAGACAGAATTATAGTAGCAGAGCTATACAGGCAGCCTAATTTACCTAAATTATGGCAGTGTCTGTAACATAGCAGAAAACAGATTTCCTGCTGAAGAGGGACAGGCCTTTCCTCTGGACAATTTCTAGTGGTTATTAGTTTATAGACACTTCTCCCCCTGACCTTCACACATGTCAAGGAAGCAGGTTCTTCCATAAGAAAGTCACAGCCAGGGTTCTAAATTACCTTTTCCCTTCTATGAGACAGATGCTTAATTGATTAAGGACACAAATTAACCAGAACAGCAGAAGGGGCAATCACTACAATAACCTTGCCAAAGTACATGCAAATAAATTTCTCTGACAGCACTGACAAAAAGGGCACCGTCACAGCTTCATAGGCCTGGAGAGGATCTCCCAGCGTTTTGAGGTCAAGCCTATAATGAAAAATTACAATTTATTTATATTAATTTCAGAAAACAGCTTTACAAAGAACAGCCCTCTTTGACTTGTTGGTTTTACTAATGAAAGGGACAGTAACCTAGTTAATTAAGGCCGGTTTTCACTTTAGTACTCCAGATGCCACTTGAATCTGTTGTTATACTCCCAAGACGAGATATCAAGTGATGATTGTTTGTTGCAGTCTACATGACTTATTAGTGCTGTGCTGGAAAGCAGAATTTCATGTATGTGACCTGTCTCACTGGAAGTAGGAGGCCTGGCAGAATCAAGTGTGAATACAGCACTGATAAACACAATTTTCCTTTCTAGGCAATTTAGTCCTGGGCTTTTGTTTTTACATGCAATCCAAAAGAAAAGTCTGAAGTAAAGAGTAAGCTGCCATTTTTTATGTGACCTTTTGCTTACGGGAAAAAAAGATTACTTGAGTAATAGCTTTAGTTTGAGACCTAAAATACAATCATTCTGACACAGAGAACACAGTCATCCACATAACCCTGGAGAAATATTCCATAACTCACCAGCCAGTACAGTCCTAGTGGCACCATGCTCTTAAACTAAAATGCACTGGAAAAAGGCAGGAGCCAACAGACTCTCCACCGTATTAGCAATTCCAACGAGATAAAAAAACCTCTGCGTCTTGGGAGGCAAACTGAGCACAGGTGGAACCCGTCTGAAGGGATGGGATGGGTTAAGCATGGTAATCAGGATGGGGGGAAGGGAATTACATTTGTCTTCTTTCCCAGACAACATCTGTAACATGTTAGATTGTTTCACTCTTCTTATATTTTGCATCTCAAACACCTGAGTAAAACTGGATTCAAAGACAGGGTGTCAATTTTCTTTTATCTTCAGCAATGAGATTCTGTTCAAATACCATGGCTCCTGAACAAATTACATAGAAAAGAGTTAAATGGCAAAGAAAATGGATCCTCACTGTAATCTGTGTCTCATAACACACGCTAATAACTTTTGGAAGGTTACATTTTAGTCTGATACAGGAAAACAATCCTGTAACAACCTTAATCAAGCTTCATATACAAGCACTTAGAAAAAAAAAAAAAGTATATTTATTCCTGTGGATATCCACCCCATCCTCTTTCTGACACACTTTAATACAAATATTATGCCTATTATGCATTGTGCCATTATTCTGAGAGCATTTACTGGTTCTTTGGTATGCTTTAGAGGAATTCCACCCTTCGTTCCCAGCACTTGTCTCTTTAGGTATCAGCTGGCTTTAGGTACCTAGGTGATTATCTGGCTAGTCTCCTAAAGTAAATGAATAAAAACTGGGCTTTGCTCTGCAGGGCTCTCTTGATAAGTCTGTCTCTATCAATTACCCGGTAGCCCTAAGGAAATTAGCTTCTTCATTTAGCCAAGTTAGGTGTGTAATGTTGAATAGTGTGAATACTTCATCTCTCCTCCTTTTCTACAAAAAAAGATAAGAAAAACATTAACTTAGATTTTCTCCCATCTTCCCTTTCTCTACTCAGTCTTGAATAGCACCACTGGCATATGAGAAACAATTCAAGAAATATAGTTATAAGCACATACACTCTTAGTATGAGCACTTCCCTGAGGCAGCAGACAGAAGGGTAGTCAAACACCCACAGTTTGTTGCTTCCCTGGGCTACAAAAGCCAGGTTGGCTCAGATTGTTGGAATAAAATGAAGAGGCAAGGCTGAAATGATGGTAGTTATTACTGGAGACATTTTCAAGCAGTAGCAACCACCTGCTCCATCTCTATCTCTTTTGGAGAGGCAGCAAATAGCGCTCTCCAGGTCACATCCCAGCTCAGCCCTCCCCTGCAGGAAGAGCCCTGGTGCTTCTGCCCTCAAGCAGCATCACCCAGTTCCAATCACAGTGGGGAGAAGCCTCAGGTCTTCTCCATGCACGTTCAAGAAAACACCACAAGTACATAATTTTGCCCACAAACTTAAAAAAGTAAAATAAAATTTTAAAATAGTAAATATAATAGCACAAGATTTTATGGGTAGCCATACTGAATACCTGGAGTCAAAAACGCCTTGCATAAGATTAACCCACAGGCCAGTAACAGCAAGAAGAAAATTGTTTCAGCCCAGTCACTGGAGCAAGAATTTCATTCACACTTTGAAACAGCCAACAGTGTCACTGGAAGATGATGTCCCTTCTCCTACTCAAGGGAGCTACTTGCCCTTGTGTTGCTGCAGCTGTTTATACATGCCCATGAATAACGGGATGGAGAACTGAAAGAAATCTAACTGACCCACCAAAACCAGGTAACCAGCGAATTAACCCAGACCAGCTCCACACTCCAGACCGATGGAATGGATGGTGGGGGATACGGAAACAAACAGCAATAGTGCAGGAGGACAAGGAGGCATTGGCATTCATTCTACTTTTTTGGAAACAGAAACTAATGCTTTCCCTAAGTTCTTCCAGCTAGAATAGAGGCAGTATCTTTTCACTGACATACATACGTAACAGCTTACACTGTTGCAAAGTGATGCCAAAGGAAAGCTTAACGCCTGTTACAGTGGGGATATTGCTCTGTAAAAGCAAAGTTATCTTTACAATTTTGATTTGCTCGGCCTTATCTCCTAGCAGTAACGATGTCATAAAGATGATGTGAATAATCCAGGAGAAGAAATTAAAAATTGAAATTTTGTTTTCTTTGACTGAAAGGTCTCTGAATTTCATTTGACTTGAAAAATGAAATAATTTCCAAAAATGTAGCATGCAATGTTCTTCATTATCAGCAAGAAGAACATAGATTTAAAACTGTTTCAAGTTATTAGAGCATACAAAAAAGCCCTCAAACACAATGTGGTTCTTGTTGGGAACACAACGGTTGAGGAAGAGTATACGAAGTATATAGTAAGACACCTACTGGCATTTCATGATGTACAGTAATGTGTCTGTAGTTCTAACAGGATAATCCAGCAATCAGATGTTTTAATCTTAAGACTTTTTTTAAACTTATAAATAAACATGAAAGAACTTTACTGAAAAATGAGCTCTTCAGCTAAAGCAGTAATGCGTTATTCTGATTATTTTTAATGAACGTTTCCAAAGATTTCAGAGGATTTACATAAAAAAGCTCTTGTGTTTCAAGGCAATTATCATGCTGCCTTTGAAATGAAAAATGGCCAATAAATATCAATACAACCATGCAGGAAAAATAAAGATTATTTTTTCAATATTAACATAATTGTCAGGATTACTGTGTTTTTGTTTGCTTGAACATTACAAGTGACGGGCAAATAACTATGAAAGACACTCCTAGGTTTTTTGTTATTTCAGACCTCTGGACCCAATTTGTGTGCTTCACACACATGTCAAGAGTTAACTCATATTTGTGTCAGCAGAATAAACAAAAGCACAATCGAGCCCATCATATCTTGACCAAGTTTGAAAAAAAAAAAAATTAAATTCCTGCTGGTAAGAACCACCTTGGTTTACAACATTTGAAGACAAAATGGTGCTCGCTGGGTCATGATGCATCGTGCGCCTGTAGGCAGCAGCAGCTGCTGTTCCAAGGGACATTCACATTCAGAAGGAAGATTGTTTCCAGCACTATCACCTGATACGGAGCAGTTCCTGTAACTCCACAGCAATCTGTTTATGTTTTAACTACATCCTCAGGTCTGGAGTGATATCATTAGCTGAGAATCTCCTCCAAGATTCTTGGTCTTTATACCACTGAGTAAAACTTATTATATAAAATATTATACCTTTTATGCGCAGAAATTAGTCTGCAAATACAAAGAATCCAGTACATTTCACTTCTAATAACTCCATGTTATTTAAGTTTGCCTTATAACTTCAGAGCATCGGTGTTTGCCATGCTCTCCCTCACTTCTGTGGGCAAAAAACTGCTGCTGAGAGCACATGCTGAATTCAATGCAGTCCTGAACACCTGGACAACTGGTGTATAGAAAATAATGTTCAAAAATTAATTTTGCTTATACAATTCCAAATATAAATTGAATTATTCCAGTAAATACAAAATAACATGACATGGGAGTGAAGGAAAAACCAGCAACCTAGCTATAAATAAGTATCCCAGGCCTAATTCATATATACATTTAATTCAAAGGCCAGCAACATCACTGTCATGCCCCTCCATAGGCTTGGGGAGAAATAACATTTCCAGGCACCCTGCCAGAGCCCATGCACTGATTACAGTGCTAAAGCTGTGCTCAAATATGGACCACTCCCCCTGGATCCACTATGACTCAGTGCACGGCTCTTCATTACCCCACGTATCAAAGACAGAGCAGCCGTAGCCCTCCTCTGATTCCCTAACAAGGGTAGAAAGAACCCATAAATCAAGGACAGAACATGCGTAACCTTATTCACACTGACCACATGCCCAGAAATTACAGATTCTTGATAGTACCCATTAGTTCTTCTGGTATCTTCAGTATGGGTAGCATTGTACGCATATATGCATAATATAATAAGAATAAGAAGCTTCAGTCTCTCAAAAGCTTACACTGTTTTATTGACCCAAACACCCAAACAAGTTCTTTTCTTCGTACCTGGTCTTGTCTTGGCAAGCAGATGAAATTGAGTGCTATCAGTGACAAATTTTAGGATAGAAAATAAACAAACTTTTTTTTTTTTTTTCCCCCCCCCACAACCTTTACAAGGGCATGCTTTTAACAGCAGCTGTCTATGGGTAACCACAGACAAACGACAGTCTGGATACTCTGGTTGTGACCAAGTAATATATTCTGATATACATATGGAAGTAGCATGTCAGTGCTCCAGCTACAGGTTAGCTTACACAAAGTTCTAAAGCCACTCAAGGAAAAGGCCACTTAAGATCACAGCATCACTGTGTTCAAACTAAGTGTCACATAAAGACCATGACTTCTTGAAATTCACTCTACACAAAAAGGCATTCAAAAGGGTTTTTTTCGGCACCAAGCGGGAAGCAGTCTGAAAGAGGACTCTACGAACACCTGCAGCGTTTTCTCAAAGTATCTCAAAGTAATAGTTTTATTTATCTATCCAACAGGATTTTAAGGGCCTTGAATAGCTCTGGACCGAACACAATCACATGGGAGGACTGAATCTGGAATGCCCGTGAGAGGGAGGTCAGGAGGGCTTTTCTATTTTATATGCCACTAATAATTGCTGGTTTGGCACCGGGCGTGCAGGCGTACAAGCAGCTTCCCAAGAGCGTTGCTGAGCTCCAGGCCCTGGGCAGGCGGCTGCTGAGCCGGCCCTGTCCATGGTACTTGGCCAACCACCCCTGGGGACCACACGGGCCACCACGCGCACTGACTTTGGCTCGAGGTGGTACATCCAGCCACCAGAACACGACCAGTTCTCGGAGTTTACAGGTCGTTCAATGCCCTTCCCAACTTGTTCTTTTAGAATCTGCACGGCTAAAAGGAACGTATTTACACAGCAGTTGTTTGTATAGTACACGTCCTACGGGTATAAAACGTTACAGAGCGAGCTCCTAATCCTAGGTTCTTTCATGTATTCCGTTTCATACTTGACTACAGAGAAAAGATATATTCACAATACATAACTTCACACACTAAATATGGGATCCTAGTCTTCCTGAGATGCCCCTAAAAACAGAGAGAAAGTCTTGCTCTTTTAATAGATGATTCAGGGAACCATTACACCCACTAAATAATGGTGCCTTGGCTATTTATAACAAGCATCGACTATACCCATTAACTACAGCAATAAGCATCTCACATCACCAGGATTCCCAAAGCCTGGAAATGTGAAGTCTAGATATGAAGTCTATATGCCCTCTACAACTCTTGAGTTCAGGAGCAGGTTGACAGGGGCTTCTCTGGCTTCTTCCTCATCTCATCCCCCTCCATACAAATACCAAACACAATGAAAAACAAATACTTTTCATAAGGCTGACTATAAACCAGTTTATTCAATGTCTGCAAAGAAAAAAAAGACTAGCCTCACTGTTTTCCAAGCACTCATTCAACAAACCAAATTGAGGGAAATGACCATGGATCTTCAGACTGAGACTATCACCAGTAACTTTCTTGTCATAACTGAAATAGGGTACAGATTTGAAGCAGTTTCTGCTGAGTTCCCTCTACTGCTCTTGAGGAACTAGTTCAGATTAAAATGAACTAAATTACAACAAATACTCAAGCCCATACCGTGTTAAACTGTAAATGCAGATACACACTCATGACCTCATGCGGCAAATGGAGAGAAAGAAAAGATAACAGCAGATATAAAGCAAACTGCTAACCAGGGAGCGAAACCAGTTTAATTACAAAGACATGTTTGTGTTGACTCTTGCTCATGGAATCTGGCTAACTACCTGAGATGAACTAACTGTCATTAGGCAAGACAAATCCTGCCCCATAGTCCAGATGAAAGGGATTATTTCAAATGATACTTACCACGTATTTAACTGTCCTTATATACTCCAAAGGACTGATATAAAAACAAGATTCCAACAGATATTTCTGATAAACATTTACTTCTCAATCAGGTCTTGCGCTGCTAATTCACAATGAAGATGTTACAAAAGAAGTCAACATTAGAACACTTCTTTAAATTCAAAAGATTTTTAGATTAGTTCTTTGTATGTAAAAATCAATTACATGCTGAGTGTAACTGGTTCAGTAGTTGCCTCATCAACTCACATTACTACAGCTAAGGACCAGAAGAAAGCAACACAAGTATTTTTACACTTCTAGCCAATAAAACACTAGTTTCCTACATATTGTCAGTATTTAAAGTGAGGCATCAGCCTCATGATCTAAAACTGAACACTCGTGGCAGATGGGACAGGCACTGTTGCCTGTTACTAAAATTGCCTGATAGTTCCCATGAAAACACTCCTGGGTTTAGTTGTCTATAATTTCCTTAAGTTTTGAGTTTGGACAGAAACTTTCTGTCTGTAATGTTTGAAACACAACACTTTATTTTTTAATGGAAAATTTCTAACGCTTATTATATTCAGGGTGGGTTTGTGGGAGGCAGGAGGAGGTAACATCTCACTGCAATTAAAAATACTGGTGACAATATTTTTGGAAATCGGAGTATTTTTGGATTTTGAGCTCTTTGGAAAACTTAGGAAAATTATAATATCATATCAGTGAAAAAGCTCATACAGACCACATTAAAATGTGCCCAAACTTTGCGTAGTTATAAGGTTTTGAAATAACTATTGTTTGACACAATGGCCTCTACTGAACGCATGCAATCATCTAAAACCTCTGAATACTCCATCCTTGGAACTCACAAGATCTCCATAATGCTCCCAGCTGCTACCCACCAAAGAAGGACATGGCCCTCAAAGTAAGAGCAGAAGACTTGTGAGGGTTTTTTGGTTTTGTTTTAAAGGAACTGTCTTGTTACTCAGATGGTGGAGAGGAGAATTTGGATCTGAACACCAAAGGAAACAAAATTTAAACCCAGAGAGGTTCAAAGAAATGAGAGTTAAGGGAGGAATTCTGACAGAAAGCCTGGTAAGTGTCTGAGGGTTATGAAAAGAGATGAAGTGACTGGGATAAATGAGGGAAATAATGGGAAAGACTAAAAACTGTTTGGTTGGAGGGAACATAGGATTAGGACTGGTGTGAGAAATGTTAAGGAAAGAAATGGATAAGAGAACAAAGCTGTGACTACATACTGATAGTGGTGCTGCAACACTCTCCCTTATTTGTTTGTCTCGGGCAAAACTCAGGGTTTTGCTGGCACAGGGATTTGTGTCCCACCACAGAGAACTAGACTGGGTAATTCAATAGTACTGAAAAAACAAACCACCAAACCAACAGCAAAATATCCAACCTTTTCTCCCGACCCAAAAGAGCCACCTTTTCATCATCATTTTTCACATGAACACATTCCTCTGTCACATTCATTACACCATCACACAAACACAGCTGTAGCACCAGAACCCAGGACAGACAGTGCAGAGGTGGGAAGAGGTGATGGGAAGAAAAGATGTTTAAGCCAGGTTAAACTGTTGAAGAATTCCACATAAACGACTCGATGAATATTGATGAATGGACTGATGAGGTAAATGACCCGATAAACTGATGAAGGTTAAAGGAAGTTGATGAGGGAAAAGGCAAATGTATAGATTGATCAGAGAAAGAAAGCAAGGACAGGCTGGGCAAGAGCCTAAATGGGAAAAGGAGCCCTCAGAGTAAGGAATAAAAAGGCATAAACAGAAAGTGCCAGATCAAGTATGAGAAAGCAGCTCAAGGACAAGTCCAAAATCAGCACTTCAGCTTACTGAATCTTTCTGAATTCAGAATACGTCTGTTTATAAGTGCCTCTTTTCCTTATCTGCAACAAAAGACAATGATGCCTTTTCAGCTCTTGGATAACGTTTAGTGACAAACCACAGAAAATCCATGAGGAAAACAAACATTTTATAACAGAGTTTGCATAGCACAAAATAAATCCCAGAGCCTTGGAAGCACTGTTGATAACAGAAGCTGTTTAAAAGGTGTTCATTAAGTGCACAGGTGTGATGGTGCTCACAAACTGAAGCAGAGCAGCTGTGGGAAAAGCCGTACCACTGTGCGATTAAAGACTGGATCAGCTTCCACACAGAGGGCATGCATGCCTGCAAAGTAAGATCACGCAGGTATTTCTTAATTTTCAAGAGTTATTTTAATCAACCTTAACAGTATTCTTAGTGCAATGTCTATAATGATCTTGGAGAACATAAGAAACCTTTATCAAAAGCACATGTAAAAGAATATTCTTTGCAACCAATATATCTAGTTAATAAATACTACAATCAATGTTTACTTTGTAGATATTAACCTAAGTACTAAAAGCAAGCTTATGGTAACCCACTACTGAATTTTGAGAAACCGTGTTTCAACATTTCTGCCTTAAAAGCATATTTTGGCCCATTGTAGTGTCCACGTGTGAAAACAGTGTCTGCTCACTGAGACCACTCTCTGCACACAGGGGCAGGCTAGCAAGGATGAAAGTCTGTGGACAGAGACCCTTGTTACTCCAGATACTTAAAGCTCATCCGTAGTAAGTGCTGTGCAATCCTGCCGTACACAAAGACAATTTGGGGTATGACTTTAAAACAACAGAGCTCTTTTTAAAGGAGGGATTTGGAGTACAAAATTAGGAAATCAGGCCACTGGGGGATGGGGACAGAAACAGGAGAGACAGGGATGGAGGAAGTTGAGATCCTTGTCTAGGCAAGTGATAACATACAGTAGGAGGGAGGTTATGTAGGAGGAAACAGGATGTTGCACAGTATTGGGAGAAGTCTTTAAGACTCCACCTGTCATTTAAATAAACCGACTTAAAACACACTATAGATATACTAAATCCTGAGTAGCACTTCAGTGATTAAAGTCAATACACTGTAACAGCAGAACCATCTGATGGCACTCAGTCTGGGAAATAGCAGTATTCTTAATGTTTCTCCATTTCAGGGAACTGTGAAATGTCAAAAGAAAAAGTAGTAAACTCCAAAAGAAAGTCTGCCCATCCCAGCCTTTCATTAAAGGCAACTCTTATGATCTGCCCTTAAACAGTGATCTTCCGTGTGGAATGTTAATGCTTCTTGGCTTCCTGGCAGCAAGAAGACCTCTTTTTATGGACACCCTCTCCGTGGCTCAACATAACATTTCCCTTTACTGTGTCCTTTCAGGCCTGATACAACAACAACTCAGATGCAAACCTTAAACTCCTCCTGTCTTTCATCCAGAGATTTTAGATTACTGAGCAACTTCAGCATCCATACGTTGCCCCACTCCTGTAACTTACTCATTGCTTTATGAAAACACCAATTTGTGTGACTGAAACATTCCAGCCTTGGTCTTGAGTCCACAGCCCTGTGGTCCTCCCCGCTCCCATACACCCTGAATACCCACTCTCTTTTTTCTTTAATCACTTCTGTCATCTCCAGGAGGGTGGAGGGGAAAACCAAAGTACTTATAAGGTTGAAAGAGGGAAGTTTTCTAGCTGTCAACAAATTAAAGGAAAAAGTGACTTACTTTGCATGGCACCTTCATCAGTAAACTCTCTTCCCTAAAATCTCTGGGGAAAAACTTCAAACAAAGTGATAAATTATTGAAAACCCTATCCTAAACAACAAAGATACAGTGTTTTTTAGCAGCTAGTGCAAGCTGGCTCTCCTGTATGGCTCGGGGGCAGGAGGTGGGCACAGTCTTCCCTCCTGGCTTGACAGCACCATCTGTAGCATCAGGAATTAGAATGGAAAAAACTAGAAATGCCTCACACACTAAAAACAGGAAAAACTCCTTGCCTGGAAATATGGTGAGAAAGAAATCATGTTACAATTAATAATTTCATAGTTTATCAATCCCCACTTTTTGTAAAACTTGGAGGAACAGGATCTTCCCCCAGCTAGCAGACTCCCCCTACCACAACTCTTCTCCTCCTTCTGGCTTGCAGAGGGAAGACACAATAACCTGTCTGCTTTTCCATGGCATCTCGGTTTTGCTGTCTCTCCAGGTCTGCTCAACCCCTGCTCGTGCACTCACTGACAAGTGGTTTTCACGTACACATGGGGAGTGAGAGGACACCAGCCCATGTCCTCTGCTCTTCAATTCAATGCAACCATCAGTGACTCCAGTTCTGTGTATGGGAGGTGGTGGAGGAGCAGGGCAATAAGTAGCTCTGACCGATGGTAAACTGCTCTTTATACTTCATTACAAAGCAGCAAGAAGAATTTCCATCTTTTCTCATTGAGCCTTTGTAAACACGCAGCTATTAGCTACTTCTGCCTTCCCAAGGTGCACGTGCTACTCCTGTGCTCCTCAGGGCTATGAAGAAGAAAAGGCAAGCAGAAACCTTCCACAGCATCAAACGTTAATATTTCCATATGCTCACTAAGATTATCCCTCACTGTCATCAGCCTATGAATACTCCACAGTTTTTCTTAGACGTGTGTATGAACACAGCATTTATGATTGGTTAATAATTAATACTCTGCTAATACATGGAAATCCAATGACTTAGCTTTTAAATTCTTAAATTGTCTATGGTTTGGGGTTTTTTTAATACTCTCATGCAGTAGCAACCAGAGGCTTAAAGCAGGTCACTACACCTCATGGTAATGAAAGTAAGTGTTTTAGAGTTTACAGTCCACTCCTTCCATTTTCTGATTGCACCTATAAGAACATGTTCAAGTGAAACGCATACACATGCACATCTGCAAAAAATCCAGACAGACAGGGATAAGATGTAACTTAAAATAAATCAAACATACCAGGCTTGAGCAGTGGGCCTGTGCCAATCTCATGAAGTTCAATAAGGCCAAGCCCAAGGTCCTGCACCTGGGTTGGGGCAATCCCATGCACACATACAGGCTGGGCAAAGACTGGATCAAGAGCAGCCATGAGCAGAGGCACTTGGGGATGTTGGTGGATGAGAAGCTCAACATGAACCAGGAATGTGTGCTCGCAGTCCAGAAAGCCAACTGCATCCTGGGCTGCATCAAAAGAAGCATGTCCAGCAGGTCAAGGGAGGTGATTCTGCCCCTCTATTCATCTCTCATGAGAGGCCCCAACATAAGAAGGACATGGACCTGTTGGAGCAGGTCCAAAAGAGGGCTACAAAGACGATCAGAGGATTAGAGCACCTCTGTTATGAGTACAGGCTGAGAGAGTTGGGGTTGTTCAGCCTGGAGAAGAGAAGGCTCCAGGAAGACCTTATAGCCCCTTCCAGTATCTGAAAGGGGCCTACAGGAAACGTGAAGAGAGACTTTTTACAAATGTGTGTAGTGATAGGATAAGGGGTAATGGCTTCAAACTGCAAGAGGGGAGATTTAGACTAGATGTCAGGAAAAAATTTTTCACTCTGAGGGTGGTGAGGCACTGGTACAGGTTGCCCAGGGAAGTTGTGGATGCCTCATCCCTGGAGGTGTTCAAGGCCAGGATGAATGAGGCTTTGAGCAACCTGGTCTAGTGGGAGGTGTCCTTGCCCATGGCAGGTGGGTTGGAACTAGATGATCTTCCAGGTCCCTTCCAACCTAAACCATTCTATGGTTCTCCGATGCTATGGTATAGTAATTAACCCTGAAGACATTTGAAGGATCTCATTTTTGATATGTCCTTATGTCACACAATAATCACCTTCATGGAATAACAGTCAGCACTTCATAACTATCCTACACATTTAACCCTAATTCCCCCCCTTCTCCTTTAAAGTCCTTAACTTTTCCTGCTTTTGTATCAGGATAGAGCACTCTGCGTGGCACCAGAGCAATCACCATCACAAATAGCTGTGGAAGCATCTAACGTTGGAATGGGAGTAATCAAACACTATTTCCCAACTGTATTTTACTGTGTTTTATGTGCATATTTAAATTACAAGTAATTCATAGTGAAATCCCCAGCAGCAGTGTACTTCATGCAAGCGTTCATGTCTTTGCAGGATTATAAATGTCACACATTTTCTCCTACTCTAATGAATCCGGTTTTGGATACTTTCAGGCTACAGGATACAGAAATACTCTGTAATATGCTCCTACCAGTTGGAATAGGTACATTGTTTCCAAGACTGGTTCACAAAGTTTGAGTAGTTAAACCATGTAACATCCACAATGGCTTTAGAGGCCCCTGGGACTACTTCCCAAGTACTTTTTCTTTGCTTAGTAGTTAAGGATGTGCATTTTTCACGGTTCAGTTCCTCATTTTACACGGGGTCTGCATAGCCTGAGGTGTCACATTTCATGGGAATTTCATAAAGCGTAAAAAAAAATTACACAAAACCTGAAGATTCATTTTCATGGAGACAGAAAGCAACCCCAAGCCTCCCAGCCTCTGTCAGCTTTCAAAACAAGGGAAATCCATAATTTTATGGTGGTGTTATTGCTGAATTCCATGTAGACCATGAGAACCCTATATCCTCCTCACGAGCAGTCCCAACTTGAAAGGCCATTTCATAGCACGCACAGAGCAAGGAACAGCTCCGTTTATTTGTAGATGTGTAAATTACTATAGGGTGGTTAAACTTTTGAACTCAAATTTGCTTCAGTGCCAATTCCCATCCCAGACTGGGAGGACTTGGACTGTACGCTGTGTGTGAGGACCATCTGGCTCTGCTTCCAGATGGATCATGGATCAGAATCACATTCAGGGAGGAGGGAGTGAGGAGGAGGAGTAGGAAGGAAAGGGCAGTGCTTGCTCCACAAACTGAATGAATGCTTAAGGTTGTGTTTGGTAGGGAACTCCATGTAATGCATGCATAGATTAAGGCTAATAAATATCATTTTAAAATATGCAGATGAGACATGAAGAAAGGAAATGCCAAAAGCACAGAGGGGGAAGCAAAGAGGATGTTTTCTCTCTTTTTAAACTGCTATGTTTCCAAGGTCAAGCTCTCCCATCTACCCCTGCACAAGCAAACAAATGCATTTAGTCTTAAAAAGATATTTGCAGAAGTGAAAGAGGATTCAGCTACTGAGCCAAGGAGGTTTAGCGTTTATATTATTAATCACAGAGACAGTATAATGTGCCTTCTTTTCTGTTACAATGAAGAGCGTTGTAATCTCATTATTTCTAATCTAAAGAGCTCATGAACCAGGATGCTAAATCCATTTGTGTTTTTTCATTCCTTGGCTTTTCAAGGCACAAAAAGAGGCAGAGCTTAAGGTTTCTGCACGCATGTAGCAGGAAGAGGCACTGAGCCATCGGGTACAGGTCTGATTCTTCTGGGATTGTTACTTTTGATACGAACTACAACAATTGGCACCTACAAAGCTCGCTGATGGGAACTGGCAGCGTAACACGCTTCACAATGGGAGACAGCATGGCTGCATCACAGTGATGCTGTACCTAAGCTCAGCAGTGCCGCTCATTAACAGGTCTTACTAGCATGGCACACTAATTTGCTAACACAGCTGTGGTTTTTTGGGTTTGATGGGCTTTGTTTTGGGTCTTTTTGGTGGTGGCGGTGGGGAATCTAGGTTGTCTAACAGCTTCTAGGTGGAGTTGCCATCTGCCGGTATGGGTTCCTGGGACCGTAGTCTGATGTCCAGCATAAAATTAATGACAGAAATATTCAAATCCCCACAGGACAAGTATCCAACTTGGATATGCTTTCTGCTGGACTAAGCAGAAAGATCAAAGAACTGAATTTACAGTGAGACTGAGCCAGCAAGTTCCTCTCAGAAGCAACACTCCTAAGTCATCGAGCTTTAGGCACTTGATTTCTCTTTAAAGCACAGGCTCTTACTACAGGTACTTTGAGATAGCTGAGAAGTTTAAAGGATGGCACATAATTTTAAAGGATGGCACATAAGAAGTCAACTGTAATATGCAGGGATATGCGCAAGAACTTCCCAGTCACATATGGATACCTGCACGCTGAAGGTTAAGAGAAGAAAGTCAGGACAGTTTTCATACTTGACTTCAGGAAAAGAAAGAAATGCAAAGGTAAGCCCAATTGTGTGCTGTCTGTTCCTATTTACTTGGGGCTGGGATACTTTTCTACAGCCGGAAAACTTGAAACAGCTCTAACAGGAATAACGCAAACATATGCATGATACACAGTATTAGCTCCATTTTCACTACTAAACTTACATTATTACCATCTGTTTTACTGCCGCAGTACCAACCCAGCGGGACACATCTATTTAGGACAGACATAGCCTCTCACAGACCCTATTTCTAATCTTTTGATACTTACACAAACCCTGATGATGATGCAATGTTTCACATACATGTACTGCAGAAGAACATGCTAAATGCTTTGTAATACCTAACCTTTAATGCAAAAGGCCAAAACCACATAGTTTATCAGGGTGAGGGAGGAAAGTTCAAGAGCAATAGAAGCATTCGCGTCCTTGTAATAACAAGGGGTCTTTTTGATAAAAACAGCCAGCTAATTCCTGGAAATGGATCATCCCCTCTTTACAGAAAGCACACTTATAAACCCTAAGCATTCCTAGTAGCAGTTGGCTTGATGCAGAAATGCCACCGGGTCACTGATAACTTCATGCCTGGCTTTCAGAACGAGAGGGTTATCAGCAGCAGCTTCCACCGCCCGCTTGCAAAACCTCACCCTCACCTTCAACTTCCTCTAGCTTCTTGACATCTTCAGGCACACAGCGTCCTGGTGACAGACAGTAACCAGATGGTCTTTTACCACCCAGCACTGAGTCGTTTCAGGAATTTAATCTGATTTCCCAGAATATGCAGCACATCCCTTCATTCTAAAGTTGGCGTGCAGGTGGGATCGCGTGCCTCTGGCTTTATAAATAGGCCTAACTGCTGGTGGCTTTGGGACGCGTCTGTGACTGAGCCGTTTGCCTGTCGGTTTAGAAAACCTGGCTCCCTGCCTGGGCATTCATCAGCAACTCTCACTGACTCCAGTGGCTCCTGTGCGTGTTCGACCACCCTGTCAAACAGCTCGGCGTCTCCTGATTCCAACAGCAAAATCACTTTCTGCTTTACAACCAGTAGCTCTCACAGCAATTTCTTTCCACTTGTTGTTGCTGTCAGCTATACTATACTGACTAATTAAAAGCGCATACAAAATGCAGATTTAGAATTACCTCGCTGCAGTAGGAAGCAAAGGTTACTAAAAGGGTAACTCACCAGATACGGCTACACACTTTCCCTCCACCTGTCCCTTCCACCTACCAACTGGGAAGGTGAGGACTCAAAAGGTTTCCCCATTCTCATGCCCCAGGGTGGGATCGGAAAGTTTCAGGGTCCTCAATTCCCACTCCTGTACTTTGGGAAGTTGCTGCTCCTCTTGGGAACTTCTCCGTCACTGGTAGTTCACAACTGTGCAATTTGCAGACGTCAAGCTTGAAGGGAATAATTTTAATGGATCTCTACATACTTTGAACATGTAGCAAAGATCAGAATGTGCCTTGGAGTTACTTTTCACACATGATTCCAGTGTTCTAAGATATTTTGGTTTTTCTTATTTACATTTTAGGACTCACAGAAGACTTTTCTGGTAAAAATCCCCCCTGAAATTACTTTAAAATCCTGAAAGGCCTTGAAAAACAGAGAGAATATAAGAGCACTGTTACATACTCATTCTACCTGCACAAAGACAAAAGCATGCTTGTACAAAACCAAAACACATTTAATATTTCTAAGGAAAAAAAAAAAAAAAAAGTAAAGCATAACAATAAAGCTGCTGTTCTATCAGAGGCTGAAGATGCTGTTGACTTTGTGTATGAACCTATGAACCTTTAATCTTCTTAAGTAATATGTCATCTTCCCTCAGAGTATGTCAGATCCCTTACCTAGGACCATTGCATTCACCTTCTGTGGCTGCACCAGTATCTGTAGAGACCAACAGGACTTTATGAGAAGTGCAGTGGGCCTCTGCCAGGAAACCCACAACTGGTTCTACAGCAACCTATTCTGCCCAGATCACTGAATTAAGTATAGATTATTGAAGTTTTGGCTATGCTGTCCTTGGAGGTATTTAAAAGATGTGTAGACATGGTGCTTAGGGCCATGGTGTACTGGTGGACTTGGCAGTGCTAGGTTAATTCTTGGACTTGGTGATCTTAAGGGTCTTTTCCAACCTAAACGATTCTACAATTCTATGTATCTTTAATTTTAGATTATAAAAACGGTTTGGGGTTTGGGGGAAGAGGGGTTAATTTAAAGCACAAATATTGCCTGAAATCATAACTCTTAGGCTCTTTCCAAGTACTTGTTTTCCTTTATTTCTTCTTCTTAAAAAAAAACCCCACTGAAAATCCAAAACTGCAAAATAAAATTAAAACCATCTCTCATCCAGACTTTAAACCCAAATTCTTATTCCCCATATAAGCATGCATCTCTCACTAAATCAGAGCGCTGCACCCAAAAGCTGAATTTGATTCAAACATGGTCTAGTGTGAGTGCCGACTGAGGTCCTATTTTTTCCTGAGCCTTAGTTCTTTGAAATTTTGCACTGTAGCAAGGTCAAGGCCTCCTCCTGCTTGGACTGGACACCTGGCTTGTGCTTTCAGACCACAAGAACAAACTCTAGCTTTCATCTCTTTATAGACACCACTAAATGCTGATTTGAATCCACAAGTAGGTGATCAGGGATCCAGATACCCAAATACACTCCACAAAAAAGGCTGGATGGCCTCCTGACAATCTCCTTACTGGATGTGAGGGACAGCTGGGACGGGATCCCACCAGGCAGAGCTTCTCACATCATGGTATCAGAGGACTCACCCCTGAACTCCCATACTTCACTTATTCAGTATATTTTTTAAACAATTAACCCTTGGTCTACACAAGCTGCTTTTCTTTCTCACCTTCCTAATAGCACTGGATAAATCACCAGAAAACATGAAGAGAGCCATAATTTTACTAATTATTTAATAAGTCTGTGCTCAGCTGCTGCATTTCATATGTTGCTTTCACATTCTGTGCAAGAAAGAGAAGGTTTCAAAATTACATCCAAAGCATCTTCAAAATTACAATAAGATTTATTTTAATTCTCATAAAATTGTGGACATTTTAATCTTTCACCCATTTCCATTTATTTTTTAATATTTAGGCAACAGCCACCATACTGCAATCTTGTAACTAGGACAGAAAAATTTAACTTCAGTGCTATGAGTGAAGTTCATAATTCTTATGGATAAGGGGAAAAAAAACAAGAAAAAGCAATGAATTAAAAGAAAAAAGGAAAGCAACCCTGTTTCTGTGGGGAAAAATCACTCAATATACAGTATCTTTACATCTCCATAATAATTAAAAGTAATGTCAAATATAAAATTTAGGGTGAAGAACTAAGAAGTACGGAGGAACAAAAGCTGTTTTCTAAACTAGTATTTCAACAGAATAACTCAAGACAGAAGCCCTGGCTACTATTGGTTTAGGACGATATACTGACAAAATTTTGTTGCTGTCAGCTACACTATACTGAATAACTAAAAGCACATACAAAATGCAGATTTAGAATTAGAGGGCTGATTAGGGGTCTGGAACACCTTTCTTATGAGGAAAGGCTGAGGGAGTTGGGTCTTTTTAGTCTGGAGAAGAGAAGACTGAGGGGGGATCTTATCAATGCTTACAAACACTTAAAGGGAGGGTGTCAGGAGGAGGGGCCAGTCTTTTTTCAGTGGTGTCCAGTGATAGGACAAGAGGTAACAGGCACAGACTTGAACGTAGGAAGTTCCATCTGAACATGAGGAGGAACTTCTTTCCTTTGAGGGTGGCAGAGCACTGGAAGAGGCTGCCCAGAGAGGTGGTGGAGTCTCCCACTCTGGAGACATTCAAAACCCACCTGGATGCCATCCTGTCCAACCTGCTCTAGGTGGACCTGCTCCTGCAGGAGGGTTGGACCAGATGATCTCCAGAGGTCCCTTCCAACCCCTAACATTCTGTGATTCTGTGAAAATGAAACATTTTGGGAAAGGTACTTATCAAACAACCCTAGTTCAGGGGACTCAATCAGAAATAAACAGTCTTTCCTTAGCACTTGACAATAAACCCAGTACTGTATGCAAAAGCCACACTTATCTTCTCTTGACTTACCGATTAAAGTAACTAAAACTTTTGTGACTCATATTTAGTCATATTTTTGGCAGCTTTGTCTGGCTTGAACCAAGTCAAAACCGCTAAGTAGAAATTCACAACCAGGAAACATCAGAATGAAACACACACAGACCTTTGCAAAAAGGAAAGCAATGTCCTCAAGAAATAACTTGTGTCTGGGAATGGACTGAACCACCCCTACATATACATGTGTGTCCAACTTAGTTTCCCTCCTAGGTCCAAAGCTATTTCTTGAAGAGTACAGGCAAACAAGTTCACAGGAGACACTCGAAAATCGCTGTCGGAACAACAAGGAACTCCATAGGGGTGAGCCCCAGGGGCAGAGGAGGCAATGCTGTGTCTAAGGCTGCCATTTGCTGTCACAAGCCCTACAAGCTGGGTTAGGATCACAACAGGAAAATGGTGAAATTACACCAAAGGTGCTGAAGTAACACAGTCAGAACACAGAACCAGGGAGAAATACCATCCCTGTATGATTTAGGTTAAGTGCAGTGAAAATAAGGAGGATATATTCCACTCCAAAGGGATCCACAGAACAAGGACGCCACAGTAGTAAGGCATAAAACGTCTAGACAAAGACGACTTTTTTAATTTATTTTTAATCTCCATAACTTAACACTGAGCTTAAAGCTTATAGGACCACCTCAGCGTTAACTGTGATGTATTTTCAGTGAAATTTATTCACCTATTCACCAGTACTCCAGGTTTAGTGACATGCAGCACTTCAATAATACACACGACTGTCACAAAAAAATCCAGCTAATCACTATGGTCTTCCAAAAATAATACACCAGAAAAACACTCTTACATGACGCATTTAATGTTACTTTTCAGCACCCTCCTCAATGTATTTGGATAAGATTGTTTGGCTACACTGTAATTCCAAACCCATCTTTATCTCACTGCACATGCAGACCTATTCAGAAAGTACATGCTGGCTCCCGGAATTGCAAACCAGCTGACATAAACTCGGAGTTGTAACAAGACTTGAACTTCCTGACAGACAATCAAGATTAATTTAGTTTCTGAAATAAACCCCACATCACACAGAAAAATCATACTGCTGCAAAAGATGCTCAGATGCACAGTTTCAGTGAGAAACTTCAGCTTTACTCACCAGCAGAACAGGGGGAAAAACCCTGATTTCAGAAGGTACCAATCCCTAAAAGCATCTTCTTAAAATAAGGGGTTTGGCTTTATAGCATACTTCTACATGGTTAGTTTTTGTTGTTCCTCTGTTTATTTGTTTTATATTGATTTTGAACAGGCTGTGATCACTTGTTAATAACAATGCAACAACATGAGTTTGCAGTTTCCTTAGCACGATGTTGTGGACGTGGGCGCTAAGGCTCCATTTGATCGTTCACTGAATTCAGTGGGAAATCTCTAACTCCAAACTATGGACACCAAGCTCTCAGACACAGCACAACAAGAGAAGCCACACCAAGAAAGAGACTGCTGTGATCTCTCTGAATTCTGGGTGTATCAGGTTATACGCTAGTAAAATGGATAAATAACATTTCATTCCTGTTTTTTAAAAAAAGGAAAGGGGGGAAGGGAAGGGGGGAAAGGAAAGAAGCGGGGAAAGAAAGGAAGGGGGGAAAAGCAATCAATGTGGAAGGGAGTTCTAATTCTTCTCAGTCCACACCTAGATGATGTCAAAGGGGATCTCAGTAAGATGAAGGCACACACAATACTGTGGTGAGATCACCCAGATACAACTCTCTGGTATCAGCAGATCAGTCTCTCAGTGCCCCGGACCTTACCCGGCACCGGAGCAGGAGAGCTGCAGGACTATTCAGCATTTGGATTATGAGGCCACTTGGATATTCAGGTAGTGCAAACACCTATGAGGCTTCCTTGTTTTGAATTTCCAGTATTTGGCTGCAAAACCCAGCTGAAGGGCAGTCATCCAGCCACCCTGGTCAATGCCAAGACGATATAGGAGTAAGCCCCCAGGCTGAAGGCCAGACTATCCAATACAGCACCTTTATTTTGCTTCCAGACTGAATTTTCTGAGAGCATCTATAGCCAGTTTTCTCCCAGAAACTTTTTCTTTCAGCTGTAAAGAAAGTCTTTTGTCTTTCACATGTTTCTGTGTCCTTGTCTAGTTTCATTGTGGTTAAGTCTTTGACTTTTGAGTACATACAAGCTACTATTCAAGTACGTTTGTATCACTGCACAACTACTGACATAGAACATAATTCTGTGGTACTGGTTTGGTTTCCTTTATACCCCCAAAGCTGGTATTTGGTGCAGTCTAATCTTCAAGTTCTTTTGCATGAAGCCACACTTACTATTTGTTTTCTTGCTTTCCATAAGAGCACTTCTGGTTCTTACAAAATCCTTCTCCTTATTTTTGTATTTGTTTTACTCCTCAATTTGCAGTTTGAGTTTTGGCAGCTAAATACATCAAAGTGACATTTTTAAAGACAGCTATATAGGTCAGTCTAAGAAAATTCAAATGAGCAATCCACCACAACTATGCATTCATTAGTGCTCTCTATTTACTATGAGATCATCCAGCAGCAAAGATCCTTTGGTGTGACTGTTCTTCCCTTGCTCATAACCCCTCAAAACACGTAAGGAACTCTGTGGATTTGCAGCCTGACTTCCCTGGTTAGATGAAAATTGCATGTATTCATTTAGGCCACAATACGTTAAATCAGCTTTCTAATCCAGTAACGCACCTTTTCCGCGTCACTCTCCAAACCCTAACTTTGCCAGTTATTTTTCAGTGCAAAGAACAGAATGTAAACTTCTGATGAACTGTTCAACTCCAAAATATCAGATAGCTAAAAATCGTTAGTAGCCAACTGACCTTAAGATATGACTGTCTCACTGTTTATTGCATAGCTACTAATCACTCTCCAAAAGGTTATTTTGCTCTGTGCCCTTTGACATTTACAAGCATCCAGTGAAAGCTTTAGAATGCCTTTTCTTTCCTAGCATCACAGATTTTCAGTATAATGTACAGGAAAAGCTGGACAATTAAGAGACTAATCAATATTTGAATTTTCCAATTCATCCTGCTCAGCAGTGATTATTAATCGTCCCTTAATTTTCCTGCAGAACATGCAAGAATCGGGACCACACTAGGAAACATATTCCAAGATGCTTAACACAGCAAGTTGCAGTAGACCTGTGAGAACTTCAGAGCAATAAAAAAAACTTTTGGATGCATTTCCTTTACCTCTCAGGATGTAGTTCTGATAATTCTGGTCGGCCTCTGCTCCCACTTTGATTAAGCAAGTCAGACCTTCAGCGACAACAAACTCATGAACCAAGTCCTTGTCATCCTGCCACAGGAGAAAGGAAAAGTTGTGTTAAAATTTTGAAACACAAAGAAACAGGATAGATCATAACGTAAAACCAAATACATGCCCACAACACTGACTTTATGTTTCAGATGACGTAAGCAAGTTGACATGAAAGTTGTTATTCAGAAGACCTGAATTTTGAAATCAGAACTACATATGTCAATGCAAAGCAAGAATAAACAAGCTTTTACCTTTAAGTCAACTACAGAAGATTAAAATCAGTAAAATATGACTTGTTTTTTTTCATTAAAGTCTTGCAGACATTATTCCCATTACTATAATCTCATCATATCACATAAACAGACATCCTTAAAGTCAGGAAAAACAGGAGATGGCCATCTGTATGCCTTAGCGTGATTCCAGTTTCAGTATTTTAAGCGCACACAGCAAAACTTTAAAACTGGTGTTCACTGCAACGTAACATTATATTCATTGTCTTAACATAATACTAATTCATTATATTTAGAATGAGAAAGTATAGCATTGAATATAAGAACACTAGCAGATAATATTCCCACACCATGATGGAAAATGCAGCAAATACAAGAGAAAATACTCCCTAGTATTTCATGGGAGTTTATACTTGTTAAAGTGACTCCCCTTTTTTTATTTTTTAAAAAAACATCAATCCTGTCCTCAGTGCAGGAGAATGACCCTGTATTGCAGGTATATGTGATAGCAGGGAGAGGCGGGCTTTGCTGGGCACTGCGTGCATCGTACTACACCAAGGGACTATAGAGCACCGTCATCTAAAGCTTGTCTTCTCCTCTTGCATGAGGCTCAGGTAGACAAACAGGAGGCTACTAAAATCTTGATCAAACAGCACTTAATGAATTAGCCATACAAATTAGGCACAAAACCAATTTAAAATATTAATGGAAAATAAATACTCTGAGCACAATCATAGTTGCTGAGTCCCTTCTTTAACATGTTTTCATACACAACTGTATTAGATACAGATTTCAGTTTTCCAATAACGCAGCCCTGAGAAGCCAAGATCCAGACAGTAAATAGTTTTGTTGAGAGTGATTTCTGAATTCACTGCAAACACTTAGAAAACTGCCAAGGGAAGTAAAATAATCAAGCCCCTTTTAGTGTGACAATTCACGTCCTGCAAGTTTCTTTCAGCCTGACAGTTTATTTCTCATGAATTTGCTTCTTTCACCAGAGCTAAGTTACATAATTCTTAAAGGCTGACCAAATGTGCTATTTAAAATTCTAAGGTGATCTAGCAATTTGTGAAAAATTTAGAAATCATGAGAAAAAGTTTAAAACAATTAAATGTATATTATACAGTCATGTATAGACACACAATTTTATCACATGATAAAGGTGATTTATCCTTTAGAAAGTATGTAAATAGGAAGCATACAATCATTCCCCACATCTTCACAGATGATGTTTGGAGTAACACTCCAAAATACGTAAAACACGATCCACCACTGTGCACACTTCAGCTACAAAAATATACGTACTTCTTAGTCTCAATGTTTTCTTTTTTGAGGGTGTTTTTTTCTATAGATAGATAAAAGCCTTGATGATGTTTTCTGAAGAGCTAGGAAGTTTGCAAACTCCCATGTCAGACCAGGGCACTAGAGACGCAAGCGCATGATTTTATGAAGATGACAAATTTCTCCTATCCATTTGCCATATTTAAAAAATGCTGGGATTACAAATAGAGTAGAGGAGGAGTACACTGACAATATACCTGTTAATAAAGACAGCACTAATTACATCCTGATTTCCTCTGTTTCAAAGGTGCATGCACAGATCGCCCTCCACTGCAGCCCACCAGAGAATTCCCTTTGTCATTCCAGGAGAGAACTGAAGAATTAAGACAGCCATTTACATTGAGCACCTAAGGACATCTTTACAGCAGGGGACCTTTGGCTGGCACTGTGATTGCTGTTTGGCCAAGCTGGCAACCTAAAGAGCACAGGATGGGGACCTGGGAAGGGGCACAGTCAGCCAGGGCACGTGCACCTCCACCGGTCCCATCCAGAGCAGTGGCTTCTGGCAAAGCCCTTCCCAAATGCCACCAGTCAGAGGACTCTTAATTTTGAAGCAATTTATCTCAAGTTAATTTGTGCAGCAAGTGATGCCAAATTCACATGATGAACTTCCAGAACAACATTTTACAACAAATGGAGTCCTGGAAAAATAAGATAAAATGCTTTCTTGATGATCAAACCCACATCTCAAGTTCATTTCCCCCAAAGTTGGGGTACTTGATTTAAAATCAAGCAACTACAAATAAATACATAAATAAATATGTGTGCATGCAATACAGAGATCCAAATCACACTGGATAGCAAGCAACATTCAAGCTCACCTTGTACAATGGAGGACCACCTCCAGAACCATACTAAAGGACCCCAGAGAACTCACCTCCCTGGCCACCCCTTGGAGGCAGGTAACTACTCCCTCCCATACCTAGAGTCATAGAATAGTTTGGGTTGGAAGGGACCTTTAAAGGTCATCTAGTCCAACCCCCCTGTAATGAGCCGGGACATCTTCAACTAGATCAGGTTGCTCAGAGCCCCGTCCAACCTGACTTTGCATGCTTCAACATTGCTTTGTATATGGTGTTTTAAACGCAAAGAAACTTGAGTAAGCTCTTCTTCTTCAAGAATTTTGAATATTGTTTCCCCTAAAACTCAAGAGACAGGAACATATCCCTAGTAAAAAATTCTCTGGTACTAAAGGAAGAAGGTGCCAAATTTCCCCTACCTAAAGTGGGCAGCGGTGGGAGCAAGGGCAAGGGACAGAAAGGACAGCAGTATGCAGAATCTAGAAAAACTAACAGAAATTGGTGGCATAGTGCAGAATCAAGAAATCTACAGGAAAAACTTCCTCCAAAATATTTTTTCCACACATCTGATGACAAATAGATGCATCTTTTACTGGACAACACCATTGTCTAATTTAGGGGGAAAAAAAGATATATAACAATATAAAATACTGAATGAAATAACCACAATTATTTTTTCATATGGTAATGGTGGGTGTCCTACCTCAGAGCACACTTCCTTGTTCTTTAAATATCTTTTGTTGATACTAGAGTAGATATTTTGATTTTGCAGCATCGTTGAGTTGAGGAAAAAAAAATATAACTCTATTCTGGATTGACTCACAGTCAAATAAGCAAGACTGGAAAAATAGGAAAAAGGAATGACTGGTCTGCAGATTCTGACATTTGCTAATAGACCTAACATGCCTCTTTGGGAAAAATAAAAGACAATCGGATGACACAAAAAAAATATTCCTTATGCTAAAGAAGTTAACAGTAGTTCAGCTTTGGAGACCTTCAGGTTGAACACAAAAACTAAATAAAATTTTTAACAGCACATAGCCATTAAGGGTTGTTGACATTCAGTGAAAGACAAAAACTGAAATACCAATTATAACTTTAAGATGTCGCCCATATTCTTAAATAGTGAATGCTTGTCAGAGTATCACCTGGGGAAAAATTACCATTTATTTCTCAAAATACCTCATGCTAAAGATCTGGTTTATGCTGGTGTACTTTTCTGTTGTTGTTGTTAAAAAAGAATAAAATAAAAAAAGGCAAATTGTGAGGTCTGCATTCTGGAACTTTTTCAAAGCAGCCAAAGGAGCAAACCACTACAGCATAGTCTCATCTCTGACTGAAAGGAGATATATTGCAGGAAAACAGCAGAGGAAATGAAGGGGATGAGGGACTCTAACCAGAATGCTTTAGGCAAGCACTGAATAAACAAATCAAACCTGAATTAAAAAAAAAGGCTTTTAAGGTACTTCTCCTTTCCCAAATAAAAGCGAAAAAGTAGGTGTAATGAAGCGGAGTACAAACACATCATGCTCTAGACGTAAATCTGCAGTCAGTACATTATCTATCCCATCATGTATATACGATGAGAGGACAGAAGCAAACATCTGGAATGTGCAAAGAAAGATGAAAGGCATCCAGGCCCATACGTTCTGCATTGAAAGTAGAATGTTTACATCAATTTTGGTCTAGGATAATCTGTTCAGACCCATTAACTCACTGACTTGCCAAGTTAGGTGACCTCAAGAGTAAAGGCTACCCTCTAGCAGTGGTAAGAGTTTCAGGTTTCCAGGAAGAGCGCATTCATTGTAGGGAATATATGGTGTGTGTGACAACAATACGTACAAGTAGCTGCCGCATGTGTGTGATAACAGTCAGGAGGAGGCAGGGAAAGGTTGTCATTTGCTATGGAAATGGACTCCTCCGCTAATATTGCAAAGATTTATGACCCCTTAATCAGCAGGCATTAAGGCACTGATGAGAAAAGCAGCAAAACACAGGCAAAGCTCTCTAAGCTTCCTGCTAAGCTCCTGCAATCATAAAGATTGTGCAGTGACACAAAGGCTGGCTACTTAAAGTCTTTATGAAAAGATACCATTGGCCTCGTCAGATAACTGTGTTTTACGTGTTCATTCACAGAGACTTGGAATAGATCGTGTCTCTTCCTCTCTTTAGCGATCTCAGATGGAAGAAAAACTAAGATAATGTATGTCGCTTTCTAATGGAGCTCTGGTTTTGTCCAATGTATAATGAAAAACACATTAAATATATTCAAACTGGTGAATTTAAAGCTCGCTTATGTGGTTGACAAAATGTACAAATCATGCTTTCATCTACAAAACTCAGCCTAGCTATTAAAAAGACCCCACAAACCCTGTGATCAAGCAGTCTACACAGTACGCTCATGTGCCACTAGCAGAATAAAAACTGTAGGTGGGATTCCCACCTTTCCCACCTGTTCTCCTGACTCTGTGCTATTTGAGATATTTTCTAATGCAGTTTTGTGGGATCTTATCTGAAGGTGGAGACCAAAGACTTTTTTTCAAGGAATGGCACTTTGTGAGAATGCATCTTATCTGATGTGCAGCTTCCATGTGCAAAGATAAATTGTTTACATACTGTTAAAGATAAATCTTTCTGAAGCCTGCTATTTCTGCAGGCCATGTGTTTGAAAACATTTACCCAAAGCATGATTATTTATGCCACAAGAAAGTTGCTTCGCTTCTTAATAAGAATCAAGGTTTTGGAACACAGTTTCTCAAGGGGAATTTGTGGGGTTTTTTTAAGCTAATGAGTACTGCTGAAAGCTCCATTCCACGTATTTGGGAAAACTGTATTAGTAACTGAATACTCACATTTGGATGTGCACACACATATTTCTTTTTTACGTGGCTAACAGCTGTGCAGAGTACTGTCTTTCCAAGGAATTATAACAAGATGCTTGTCTATGAGATTTCCACCAAGGAGAAGCTCATTTTTATGGTGGGTTTTTTGGTTTTTTTTTCCTTTCATAACTACCCCATTGTTTCTGGTTGCTCAAGCATCCCTATATTTAATCCTACGCCGTACAATTCTCTCCTGTTTCTGTCACAAAGGTAAACATTGCACTTTTTATATAAGGTTCATTTCTTTAAATAAGGAACCATGGGCTTCCCCAGCCTGTTCTCTCCACATGACATGTTACTGAGTGAGCCAGCAATCACATTCTGTACCGACCAAACTTTCCAAAATGCAAAAATTGCAATAATCCAGCCTAGAAGTGGAAGCAGCACAGGCAGCCAGGGTACCAGCCACGGCCACGAGAATCTTCCTGCTAAGGTTTGCCCACGGGCTCAGAGGAGGAGATCGCACGTCCACACTCGGCTCCAGAGGCTGGTGCACTGTCTGAGGAAGAGCTTCCCTCTGCCCTGTCACTCTACAACAACCCTATTAAGAGAGATTTAAACTCTAACGATTCGCAGGTCAGCTCCAATTTGGTCGGTAGATTAAAACCGGCAAATCCACAAAGATATACTGTATTCACATTTGAACGTTGTGATAATTCAACGAGGCAAAAGACAAGATGAATATTGCCAATTTACCATGCAATGTGGCATAAAAGAAGAAATGTAAACCCTACTGGATTCAAAGAGGAGGAGGAGCATCCTCCTCTGCTGCCTGAAATTCTTGTGGGACCAAGATGCTGGCAGCATCCCAATACAGAGTCCTACAGGCAGAAAGGGCACGGCTCATTCAGGCGCTGCCTGGCTCCGGAAATAAAAATCACTACTTTTTAAAAAGGGGGAGCTGGGGAAATTTTCACTTGTTGCTATGCTCATCTGTGAAGCAGTATGCTGGGAAAGTGCGCCATCCCCACCCCACATTAATACATCAGAGCAAGGTCTCCTTGGAAACCCCTCTTCCTCAGATTCCCCTCCTGCCAGGAGTACACGCTGCACAGCAAGGAGGGAAAACCGAAATAGAAACCCCAGATTATTACGCTTAATGTGAAAAAAATAAAATAACATGGAAAAAATACACGGATCACTAAAATACTAGTGCAATTGCACAGAGTCCCCCCCCCCCCAAAAAATAGAAGATGGCCCCCCCCTTTAAAAGTGAAAAAACCCCCCAGTTTTTCACTTTTTTTTTTTTTTTTTTTTTTTTTTTTTTTTTTTTTTTTTAAAATCTCCTCCAAAGTCAAGATAGGATCACAAAGTTCAGCTGGTTTTAGGAGGATTAAGGTTTAGGGATTAAGTTTCATTCATTTGGGGATGTAAATTAGTGGCAGAGGGACAGCAGCTGACTGGTGAGGAAAGGGAAGAAGGAGGAGGCAGGTCAAAGAGCAAAGCATGCGTGACTGCAGGCTTTCGCTGGCATAAATCTCAAATGACAATACATCTGGCACTCCACCACAAGAAAGTAAAATGCAGGACTATTGCCCAATATACTTGAAAAGCCTCTTGTTACTAAGCGAATAAAGGCAGAATTATGAAATCTGGGTTTCTGTTAGCATCCATGACGGGTAGGTCCTAATTACACATTTCCTACTCCTAATAGTACAGGCAGAAGAGAAATTTAATGATCTTTTTTCCTAAGCATTCCTTTGGCTCTACAGCAAACCCTCATGTATACAAAAAAAACCCCAAAACAACCCCACAGCTTGCTCCTAACCAGACTGCCCCGGGCAGCAGTAGCAATGTGGTAGTGCAGGGCTATGACTAGAATGCACTTCCATTACCTGAAAACCTTCATGTTCGCAGGCTCCCCGTATCATTTCAAATGCTTATATGATGCTCTGCCCTAGTGGCAAAGGAAAATTAACAGCCAGTTTCTCTCAGCCCTCCTTTCAGGTGTCTAGCTCAGTGACCCCAGAGTCTACATTAGAAATATACCACAATAAAGTCTCCACAAGAGTATTTTTAACTATTGCTACCTGCCTTCAGTATGCATCACATCTGCTAAAGTTACCAGCAAAATAATTACTCCCATTGACAAGACTACAATAATGTAGTAATAAAAGAGTTATGCTGTGCTCTATTAGAAACAGAAATCCCAGACCGTTTCTGGAGTCCAGCTTTTTTACTGGCTAAGCAACAGGTTGCAATTTATAGATCAAGATTGGCTTGCAATGTTTGCAGTTAGAAAAGCTCATTTTGGCTTGAAAACCAAGTAAACATAGTCAGGAAGTGATTGAAGGAGCATGGACCGCCAAAATATAATTTATAGTTATTTTCCCACACTTTAAACTATAGTTCTGTTCTTTGGACTCCAAAATTATTGATAAAATTGAAATACTAGATTGCCAATCCAGAAGTGCCTGATAGTATCTAATTTAATTGTCACTGTTTGTTTCAGTGCATTTTAAGAGCCAAGTTATCTATTGCAAACAAATCTAGGAAGAAATTATCCCAAAAAATATACACATGCACACATAGATATATATATAAAGACATACATAAACTTAAGTCCTATGAGTCCCACAAGACTGTATTGCAATTTCACTCTAAATTATTTAAGCAGCTACAAAACAATTCCATGTAGGGACCAGACGAGCTGGTGGTTAAGCTGGCAAGCCTTGTATTAAACCATGAAACTTCTGCTCTACTTTGAGCCAGGACACTACTTTTAGATAATGAACCAAAAACACCTTTCAGGGGTAGCAGGAAGAGAGTCATCTTCTGTCATAGAGTCCATCTCTCTTAGACAAGTATTTTCTCTCCCTGATACTCAGCAACTCAGAAATTACCCCACAATAGGGATGACAGACAAGTTCAGCTGCCGTCTTCTTTGCCCCTTGCTCCCACCAGCACACCTAGAAGAACCACTCCTTGAGAACAAGGGTACCCTGGACTGGGATGTCCCAAAACTGCAGTCAGCTGCTAGAGGTAACTGAGGCAGCAGCAGAAGCATTTTAGTGGTGAACGGTTTGATGGTGACCAAGGAGGCAGTTTGTCCCTCAACGAAAGCTCCTTCCCCTTGTTGGTTGCAAATACACTTCATCTGCTTTACTGCCCTCACCGGTGGTGCCACAGCTTCCACTCCTCTGCCCTCCAAGGTTTTCCCTACACTCCTCCATGCTGACTCTACACCCCTTTATTTGCTTCTCTCCCCTAGCCTTTACACCTTCCCAACTCATCACACCTACATCTGTGTAGAAGCATGACCCTAACATGATATAAAGACATCGGTATTTTTACACTGTTCCTGTTTTTCCTATTCTCCCATCTATTTACATGGAGCAACATTTTACAACAGCATGTACAGAAATGACCATCCCACTTTACTTTCAGTAGGGTAATATATTTAAGCAACCTGCAATGCACAGTTTGGCTTCTAGTGATGATTACAATGAAAATTCACCCTCAAGTATCAATTCTATTGCATGTCCTTGCCATGAGTTAGTTGCTTAAGTAGCAGTCACCAAATGCCAGCATTTTTTTTGCCAGCCTTTTAAACACATCAGTGCCAGCTAATGATAACGCTATGCCATTAAAGTATTAAAAATACATTTTCTTTCTTTCCTAGACAAAAAGATTTCAAATACAGACCACACCTTTGCTTATTAAGGATATCCACCTTGGCACCAATAAAAAGATAAAGAAATTCACCCAAAAGTGAAGTGTTTGATTTATAGCCACTAATCCCCTGTAGTCTCCTGTTTGAAATACCCTCAGTCCAGAAAGTAAATATTCTGTTGTTTCTCAAGAACATGTTTTGTATTGCACTAAAAATACCAGCAAAACAAATATAGCATTTGCTGGTGTTTCCCATTAGCAAAGCAGAGAAACTGCAACACTTATCATTTCACATCTCCTTTATTTAAGGACACATTTTAAATAGTAGTTTCTTTTGGATAGTTCAAAGAATACATGGGGCAAAATAAATGTTTCAATACTTAACATTACCTTACAAATTAAAATGTGTGAAAGCATATCCCATATTTAATATCTTGAAACAAATATGCAATTCTCTAACAGACAGAATTTCTTCAAGCTTGAGGATATTAGGGAGTACTCTAATGCCGATGTTTGGAGATCTTTGGATTTTTTTCATCTGTCCAAATTTGTAAAGATATATAAAACTTGAGACAAGACATTTGTACAAATAACTTTTTAGTAATGCAAAGACTTCTCAAAGCCTTTCTCAAATTTCTCAAATTCCTCAAAGGCAGGTATACAGATATCTAAGATATCCAGCATTAGCCACGTAGCTATCCCAGCAGCTGTCCTGCAGCATATGAAAAAACACTCTCAGAAGACCAAGGAGAAAAATCAGTTCAGAGTCTTTCATGTACCTGATGGATAATCAGCCTGTAAAAGACACATATTGGCACTTACATGTAGGGAAGGAAACAGAAGTTTGCACTGCTGAGACGAAAACAAAGGTATCTTCAATGGATGTAACTGAGATCCCCAAAGAATCACTCACATCTTAAGTTGATTACATACAAATTAAGATTTCGAGAGGGAAGGGTGCTTAGCCTGCATAGCAGAGTTGCTCCCATACCACTTACGTTCTTACTTTAAGTCTGCTTTCTTCAGTTACCAAGATCAAATTATTGTGATCCTGCCTGATCTTCACCACCATCTTCTCCAAGAAAGTTCTGTTTCCTCTCTACTCTGAACAGTGTGTTCTGCTTCTTCAGCAGCTTTGGTCATTAACTTCTCTACTTTCACATAACCTGCCCGATTCCTGTATCAGATGCGGGAGCTGCAGGCAGAAAGCCATCTTACTGTGACACCGAAATGCTTGCCTCTAGCAGTCTCACTGCACTTAACCTTGCAGTTGCATGATGCAACGTTCACCCAAGAAAGATCTGAGTCACCATCAAGTCCTACTGCTGAAAACGGTGGGCTACCTGTTTGGGTTGTACAGAGCAATAAACTGATGCATTCCATCTTTCAGGAGAGGGAACTGAACTGTACTACAAAAACAGATTGAAAGAAAGAACATTGAAAATAAGCTCTACCACTATTTTCAGCAAGTTGAATTATCTGGAAATAACTTTCTGCTTTCGGCATTTTATTATTTAAGAAAATTACAGGATCTTGTTCCCTAGGTAACTTTTTTTTCCCCTGTGAGTGTAAGAAGCAAGCAAGCAAAAATAAGTCACACCTCAGTATCAGATTAATCTATACAGTTACTAGCCAGAAAAGCTTTGGTTGCCTCCCCCTGTAAAGACAAAGCATTTAGTGGGAAATTAACAAAAAAAGTCCTGCTGTCCTTGCCTCTGCCTGTTTCCAACACTCCAGCTACCTATATACACTCAACCACCAAGTAAAAATAACACTGAAACTGAAGACATTTTATTGCATTGACTTGATGGGGACAGAATATCATCCTTTGCACCTTGAGTAGAAGCAGATACATGAATATACTGTAGTTTTTTTCCTCGCACTTAATAGCAGAATTAAAAATTACTAGAAAAGTCACCTAGACCAGACCCTACCAGTGATCTTCATGGTGACAAAGCAGATAAAACAACATTGATGCATTGTATACTTGAGGAAGCTAAAGTAGATAGGCTCCACAGAAAACAAGGTTTCCTGTTGCAATTCAAAGATTTGCACAAAATAGACAATGAATAATGGTGGCTTCCCAAGTTTTTAGGCTATCCTTGTGATGGAATTAGTTCGCATTTTATAGTCTCGCTAAGAGCTGTTTAGATCTCAGCCTGTAACATTGCCTAGGCATGACAAAGACACACTATTTGCCAATAAAACTGAGAAACCAATTTTGACATTTCATGTGTTGTCTGTTTATAATCTCTAAACAGTAATGACACATCTCATTTGTAAAACAGGACTAAACAAATATGTAAATTACTCTGCGGAACACTGGTGAATTTGATTTGGGAAGGAAATAAAGGTTTTACTCTTTTTCATGACTTAATCAAGAACCCCTCCAAGAGTGCTCTGAAAGGGGAGAGGTGACAGCCTGCCTCCCAAGCGATGACAGCAGCCCCTAAATCAAGTGTCACACAGCTTCAAACCCTAAGGAGCCATCAGTCATGCTTGCAAGAGGGGAAGGAGCAGCCTCCTTCCTTGAGATCAATGAGGCAAACACAGAATACTCCTTCTGCTCTCCTAAGGATGATTGATGACTCCTTAGCAGCTGAAGTGTGTGACGTTTGATTTCACTCACTGATAAGATTCTGTCTATCCAAACACCTTCTAGTTAATGTTTCCAGGGCCCCTATATAACTGTTCTTTGTGACGTTTTACACAAAGCTCAATTGTTCAATGATTAATGAATTCCACAACAATAGAGGAAAATTCTGTAAGAGAATTTTGTTACTGTGTTGCCTGATATTCTGATCACAACACAACATGGGAATCTAAGCTCCTCAAGAAAAATAGTGGGAGATCGCCTGCATTTGCCAAATGACACTTAGTGGGGAAAACAGTCCTAGAAGAGAACTGGCTTTTTTCCTTAACACTTTAAAATATACCCTTTATGTCAGCTTTCCAGGAAACCTAATGCATTGATCGATTAAAAATATTTTCCAAAACTTTAAGAAGGAGATATACACATGATTATAGATTTCAACAGACTTAAAACATGCTCTGCAGTCATCTTATTTTTCTTACAACACTGTATTCTTATCCAGTTATCTCATATTTTGAAATGATGAAATCGGCACAATTTGAAACTGTACTCTGTAATGCTTTGTAACTAACAAGGCACAATTGTTTATAGGTTCTAAAACATGTCTGCTTTAGATTACATCTAGTCATATCAGAGGTCTCATTAAATAAACTTTTTTAGTATCATGTAAATTGCGCAGCACTATTTACATATATTGTAGTGCTTGCACCTAATTTTTATGCTTTTAAGACTGACATTGAATTAAATGTTTTAAGCATGTGTATTTTTATCCCTCTTACAATATATCACAATCAGAAAATGCAAGAATATTTTTTGACCCTGATTTTCTAAGTGTAACGTACAGCTGGATTCAGCCCCAGATGCCTTTGGGAGTTTTAGCACTTTGCACAAAATTCACAAATTTCTGAAGAACGCAAGAACCAGGCAAGTCAGAATTCTGTCAGAAAATACATTCAAAGGGAGCTAAGCTGTATTCCAACAGGTTGCCAATTATATCTGTATTTCTTTTTTCAGCTCTTTTAAGGTCAAGGGCTTCATATACTTCTAGTCCGAACATTCCTTACTCCGTAAGTTTGTTCGTCAAAAAGCGTACTGGTAAATCAGAAGAATACTACAGTACAGTCCAGCAAAAGATGATGAGTGTGGCTATCTTAACCCTACAGAATTAATGACAGGAACAGAATGGCATTACTGTCAAAGAAAAATGCTCTATATAACCTTTATCATTTTGCCAAAACCAGCCCACCAGAAGAAACCAAAGAGAAATTCCAAGTTTGGACTTGCCAAATGAATCTTTCATTTAAAATTTGAAACAAAGGCATTGCTTTTGCCAAACATTGCTAAGCTTCGCTGAGGCCTTGAGTGGAAAACCAAGAGCTCAGACTATTTGGAATTCATATTTGATGTAAAACTTGGGCTTGTTCCCACTTAATACAAATAAGAGACTGCATGTTACCTTGAAGGTCTTTAAATTAAAAATGATACTGACAGAACTGTGCCAAATTAACTCAGCTATGATGAAATGATTATAAAAACATGGTGTTACAAACTGTCTTGGCACTTAGAGACATGATGAAGTCTCCATAACACTCTGAAAATTTGCTAAAATGAAAATAAAGACTGGTTTCGAAGTCAACATTTTATTTCCGAAACATTATACTCTTAAGGAATTTAAAATACTAAATATAACAAGATACGAAATCAAACAGATATTTACGTTGAAAAATATACCCTTTAAAAAACTTTTAACGTAATGACAGATTTCTAACGCTAACACTTTAATGACGTAGACTAAAAAATAAATTAGGTATGACCTTTTGCACAATAGTGTTTGGTCTATAATATAACCTTAGCATACTAAATTGTATTTTTCTGCACTAAAAAATTGAAATAGCTTTTCTTCCTAAAACAGATCTAAAAATCATCTTAGATTCTCTCTCATGGTTCATCACAAGATAAACTAAAATCTTGCTCAAGCAATGCCCTTAGCAACACTGGTAACTGTTGTTAAGGACAGCAAAGTTGACAGGTAAACTGGAGTTTACATCATACAGGGTCTCATTTTCCAGTTTGAAGTGTAATACTTCAAATACTTGAGCATACAATATGAGTATTCTCCAGCTTGAGAATGACTTCTCAATTATTCACTAATAAGAACCTGTATTTTCAGAGTATATGAAGATTTTTTGAAGGGCACGTTTGTTTGATGAACAGCCACAGATCTACCAGGTAGCTACTTAAAGTGGTACCAGGTAATTCCCAAATTCCATTCCACATCACATACATTAGGAAACAGAGAAGTGGAATTTTCCAAGGAAAATTATGTTCTGAAAATGTCAGACAGGCTTCACTTAAAAAAAAACCCATACGCAGATATGGGTTTATATGCATCGCTTTTCCCATCCCTCTCATTCCTCTCTTCAACCCAGTCAACTCCAATTAAATTTATTAGGATAAATATTTAAACAACATTTCCAGGAAAACAGCTGACCAGCTAGAAGACAGCGATCTTACTGGTATGTTCACTGAAAGTACTGGGCACTATGTGCTCAGAAATACCTACTTGACTACAAATAACCCACACGGAAGAGAACATTTACTAATACCCAAACTGGGAAAAGTAACGATGGGAGGTATGAGAGGTGTGGGATGGCTGGGAAGAGAGAGTTAGCATTCACTGCTAATTATGTGTGAGTGCCCAGATTAACCTGTGGAATATTTAAATTCGGAGAAATACAAATACTTCCCAGAAACAGTTGAGGCGAACAAAAAGAGAAGAAACCAGAGAAGACTCTTGGAAACCTGCCTAGTTTCCTCAGAGCACACAGTCCATCCACTTGGCAAGCTCACAAGGAAAACCAACTTGTATCATTGTGACTCTCAAACAGTCTTTCCCTGGGAATGCTTGAAGAGACAATGGTTTTCCCAATCTGCGGCCATAAGATGACCAGACTGTTTTGGAGCTAGAACTCCTTTGTCCAAAAATTTCAAAAATCAAGGATTTTTTTCTAACCCAGAAGACATCTTCAGCTACCAAAATGTTCCATTAAGTGGTCCACACTTCACCATATACTCCTATTGTTCAGAAAAAATTTTCATTCTGGCATTTTCTAAATTCTGAACACCTAACTTTGAAACCTGTAAAAGGCATTGTGTGGTTTGGATATTTGCAATTCTGCAGTCTTGCAAAATTGTTAAACGCTGTTATTCTTAGAATAAACGCCTGCTTAAAACAAAGCAAAAAATGCTAAACTCTCACATCTACCTATTGTAGTTGAAAAGCATTATAAGTTGTCATTCTCCATTTGGGTCATTAGCAAAGGAGGAGAGGTGCTTTTCTTATTGATTTCACTTTTGCTGATAGAAATGAAATGCGTCATCCTGAATTCCATCCTAGGATCACATTGGCAGTATGCTCTAGTTCTCACCGACATTTTCTTTCATTTTTCCTGATCTGTTCTCTCCAACAAGTTTCCTTCCAGTCCTGCAACCTTCCCAAGTCCTTCTCCTTAGGCAGTAAAACCAATCTGAAATCCAAGCTTTTCATCGATTTCACTTTCTTATCATCCACAGCACGTCTTTCACATTGTCTACTTCCCCACAGGACCCAAAATCCTGCTGATTTCAGGTCTCCCCCATAACGAACACTCACATTGTAATCCATGCCTCTCCTTAAACTGTTCAGTCATTACCATACCCTCCTCAGCTCTATGAAGTACCTTTTCAGCTAATCAATAACTCATTTCCTCTAACCTCAATCTAAACTCTGACACCTTCAGAGCTCTCTCTCATCTTGGTTCCTCATCAGATCTGTCCCATGCCTCTCACTTCCTCTTTCAGTTTTTGATGTGGCTTAAATCTAGTCAATTTGTCAGTTATTAGGCCAATGTTGGGCCATCATCCCGACTCATTGTTTCCTAGATCCTCTTTTCACATTCCCCCTCCCAGTCTTCCCAGTACAGAACTATGCCACTGTCTAAGAAGCAGCTTAAGTTTACACCTTAGAGCCCCAATTTTCTTCTCCTTTCCTGGCAAATTCCAACTACTAACTGTGCCACTACTCCACATCTGGTCCTGCCATCTGACAGACTGAAGGAACAGGAGAAGGCTTTCAAACCATAACGAGAAAAGACACTAAAAATCAATTGGCTAATTACATATTACAAATAAAATCTCAAAATTCTCTTTTGCCAGAAACTGTTATTCCCTACATTAAATAAAGAAATTCAATTCATGTTCAAATCACTGAATGGAGAACCATTATTTGCTCACCTGAAATATTTGTTTCAAGGAGAAAAGTGCCCTTCTCAACTCCCGTCCATTGGAATTGTAAAGTTTTTCTGGGGGGAAAAAAAAAAGACAACGTAGTGAAGTTCAGCAAAAACAAAACTGACAGCATGGCAAAAAAGCAGTACAGATTTCAAAAGAGTTGGAGTGAAAGAGTCATAGTGTCCATTTCCCATTAGGAAGACTGCCGTTAAAGAAAACAGCATTTTTTTTTTTTTTTCCATATATACAGATCTTGTTCATTAATAAAGTGCAAGCAAAACCAGGGTTTAATTGTCCATAACCTCAGAGGGCCTCTCCCAGGTAAATTCACAATAGGTTGAACGAGATCACTGAGAAACAATGCTCTATAGGGTTTTTGAAAATGCCTTGAAATGCAGTTCTTTCTACATCAAGGTAAATTTAGGGTTTATTGAAAGTACCAGATTAGTCTCAAAGGACTCAACTGCGAGCACTCTTTGCATTTGTTATCAAAGCTAGAGCCACTGAATCCCATCCTTGACTGCCTTCCCTCTAGACATTCTTTTCTCATGTTCTCATCTTTCTATTGTTAAATCCTTTCTGCAATGGCAATGAACGTTAATACCAGAAATAGTCGGACAGTCTGTTCTAAGCATAATTCAAAACAGTGCTTTATTCTCATGAAAACTGATTTTGATCTTTTTCTAAATGAAGCAGAAGCCTTCTTTTCATCATGCAATACTGAAACGTATTACTTCATTTATTCCCCTACTAGTGCATACTCATAGAAATATTTTAAAGGAGACAAAAGCAAGTCCTCTGCTATCTTTCTGAACCCTGCTACAATGGTTGTGCCTTTGGAAGAAGTCTTGGACAGTATGTCTCAAAGTTTACTATTGTGTATTTGGAAGCCATTTGTGAGACTGCATGGATGGAGCAGAAGGTGTGCTCTCCAAGTCTTCCTGGTCTACTACATTTGGCATATTTGACAGAGAGAGATTATATTCAACACTTCCACAGTCCTAAACTGTAATTTATTACACTAATGCAATCTGAGGACAATTACAAAGGAAAGTCAAATCTTCACAGTCACCTGCTGTGACACATTTTGCCACACGTACAGATCGTGAAAGGACCTCCTCTGCACCGAACAGCGGACAGCAGGTCATGACAGCAAAGTTGGAATGCTCACGGAGTGGGAATATTCTTATGAGAAAACGGAATATCAAACCCGAAGTTTTCATTCTTACTTTCCCTTGTCTATTTCTCTTTTAATTACTACTTTACACTACAAAATCAAATTAGATTTTATTTTCCTCTCTCAGGAAGTTACAAAAAAGGCCGAGAACTTGAGGATTCAATGTATTTATAACTTAGTAACCATTTTTCACTTTCATCAAAGACTGCAGGTTTTAATTTTTGAATTTTCTTATTCCCAATAGTCATCTTCAAGCAAAGGAAAAATGTGAAGTAAAACTTCAGCAAAAATTTACGGTTCTTTTGGTAAATTTTGAAAGTAGTTTTGTTCATCCCTAATTGCCTCTGATTTCAAAGGTAGAACATGTAGAATTGGCAAAACTATTGTTATAAGTTGTCTCCTTCCTTGCACTGTTTATAGATTCCTGACAAAGCACTGGAGGAACAGATTTCAGTTCAAGCCATAAACTTAGAGACATACTTTAATTACTCTAGCTTAAAAACGCACTGGCATGTGAAACTACATTTCTTGGCAGGATGAAGAGTAATTTTGTCAGGAAAGCTTAAAGAATAATAAAGGTCTTTTAAGACCCAGTCTGTCAACTTTACATGCCATATTACACAAAATATTCCTCTTTGAAAGATACCTCCATCTGGCATTTGTTATTACTAATTTCCCTCTATTCATAATTCACCAGCATCATTACAAGCAGAGTCTCTCCAAACAAGGCAGTACATTATCATTTTAATTAAGAGAGGCACCGCTTCTTAAAGTGCTGGCAACTTTGTACATAAATATCAATGTTCTAACAAATGCCATCTGTTGGTCTTGGTCTTAAACAGGAACAATCATCATCCCGGTCCAGGGTAAAATCCTAACGAGCCGTTGTTATGATACCATAGCGCTGGTTGCTTTCATTGGTGCGTGCAGATTTTTGGTACATCTCAGAGAAACAATGCCGAACATTTTTCTTCTTGGTCTTTTCACAGAGCATAACATCATCCTTGGCAATCAGCACAAACAATGCTCTCGCTGCTTGCATGTAGCAAAGAGGACAGAAGTTATTAACTGCAGCTCAAAAAGGGCTCCACCATTAGAGCAGAAGAATGAATAACTATTGCAAGCATCAAGTTTGGCAACAGCAGTGGCAACAAGACAGCAGCACGGACTGCAAACGCTTAAACTGGTCTGACACTCCTTTTGAGCAGCAACAGTTCAGATAAATCATCTCATTTCCAACACCTACTACCAGGGTGCGACAAGTTAGACAGAGGCAATGTACATTCACAGATCCCTCCTCACATGGAGCTAATCTTGTTAAATCATCTCAGAAATACAAGTTCCTAACCTCCTCCCCTGATAAGCTTACACACGGGCAATACACTGACTCTCCACGAAAATCCTGGCACCCACTTCTTATAGTGCTGGCATCCATCACAAACATTCATGGAGCACAACCCAAGGAGGAAAGCGAGACGGTCACTCCTCGGAGTCACGCTACATTAGAAGATGTTCTGGTATAGAAGAACCGCAGTCCAGGGCAAACCCCACCCAGGGCAGGAAACCCCGTGTAAGCCAAGGTACTGCATGGGTCATCTTATAAAAGCCTGTAATTTTGCTGTATTTCTGTGTACTGTTTTTCAGAAAACGATAAATGCATGCACCAGACTACAGGTCAGGGATGCTCGGCAAGATGCTCTCAAGGCCTTAGAGGATTCCCATTTGTCAACAGTAGCTTTAACACCACAGGGACCTTGGGGCTCACCCAAAAAGCTCCAGACTGCAACCAAGGCTATAAAAATGCATCAGCAGAAACCAAAAGGCAATAATCACTTGTAAACTCTTTTTCTATGGTAGAAAATGAAATTTAAAAAAAAAAAAAACAGAGAGGGAAAGGCACATATGCTTACAATGTTTTCACATTGAACACAATTCAGAAACCAGATAGCAAATGCTTTTTAAGGCTCAGTGGTTTACATTAACAATGTAAAGCACTGCCCTCTTTTAAACAGACTGAGAAATAGCCCTCCATGCTAAAGCACAGGGGTGACTGTCCCACGGTGCATCCCTGACAGAGTTATCTTTAATTGAAAGAAATTATGCCTATGGCTTTGAAACACGAGTCCAACCTGCTGCTACCACCAGAACTAAAAAATTGTGAGGTGCTCCCAACAACAAAGCAAGAGACCTACCTGCTCACTGCCTTATTATATACACTTCAATATGTACACCAGGACTGCTTTATGCCAGAAATTGAACCTCTGAACCTCAAAAGCAGGAACACTCACTGCTACATCCCTCCCTGAAACTTCAAGAGTCTCTGGCCCTTTGGTAAAACACATCTCCCACCCTTCTCCAGGTGGACACATACTACGCTCATACCCACCAAAATCAGAGAAGATAAAACAGGTCAGGGAGTTTGAGATATCTGTCTGTATCTATCTGTTAATGACTATATTTCTGACAGTTATGTCCTGATAAGCTATGCTATTGCAGTTCTTTTTTACTGCTTCTCTTCACGAAATAAAGAGCGGCAACTGCAGCGGTGACACAGGTTTAATTGCAGATACCTAGATGATAGAAAATTCTCCTGGTGGCTCCCTCTGATGTTAACTAACACTAGAGGGCACTGCTTATTTCTTTATTTCATGAAAGAAAAGGCACTCTGTCCCTCCATGGGCTTCCCAGTGGCTGAGCAATACAATCTGGGATGCTGAATTGGTACTTCATTAACCTTGAAACTCTGCTTTTTATCTGTAGACTGTAGAACATTGGGAGAAACTGAAAAGCATCAGCACTGCTGACCTCAGACATTCAAACTCAGAATCAACTTTTTGGAACTATCTGATAGAAAACCAGGTGCTTGTATGGGCTTGAGTTTTATTTACCACTCTGTAATAAGCAAGAGCCACATTTGTTAAATTATCCTTCACATCAAAAAGGGTAGATGTATATTCTTGAGAGAAAGGGAGATTCCCTCAGCTCACCACCTCTTTCTCCAGACAGGGCGTCAAAGATAACTGGGCTTGTGATAGTCAGATACACGTGACACGTAGAAACCTGCAAGTGCCTATTTTCTTGCAAAAGCAGCACTTTAGTCAAGAGAAGTCTTCACGCTCTAAAAGATAACCGTTATTTAATACTGAGTTTCTGTTTGCTTTTACTTTTGTAAAAATAACTCTCCTAGAGAGGAAAGGAAAACAGCTCACGCCAGGTGAAAAGGGATTTCTCTAAGTGAATTTGGTACAAACATGGCGGTGGAGAGCAGGCAGCTTGGTTTGAAATTGGCATCTTTTCAGAGCAAGAGAAGTCTTTAAAGTTCTTTATTTTATCAGACCACTGGTAGCTTTCAAAGGGGCGTCTATATTTTCAAAGACAACCACCAAAGACAATTCCATTGGGTATTCAACTCTTTCAACTACATGGGAAAGGGACTTTGTAAAGAAAATAATAATTGGTCTTTATATTCTTAATGAAATATTGATTTCACTAATATGAATGATGAATACCAATATCAATACAAAAAAATACTGACTTTTCTTCTTCTTTCTATGGGAAAATGGGAGTTTTCAATCCACATAATAAAAGAAAAAACAGAACTGGCTGAATATTGCTTGGTTCAGTCCCATGTGTTACACCTGACCTTTGACCGACGGAGTACCATCCTCCTCCCTTCCTCTTCCATCACACGCATTGAATTAGTCCCTGGGATACAGTAATTTATGTAGCATCAGCCTTCTGAGCTATTGGCAAAGGCTCGTGAACATCTGGCTGAGCACAAATGGGAGTTGCTCTGCTTCACTTGCTGCTGCCTGAATGACCTCCACGTCTCCCATCCATGCCTCTTTTCCTTAAACTAGAATTTCAAGATGAAGCTCCTTTACTTGCAATAACATAAAAGGGAGATTAACTCCACGTTTGATTACATTAGCAGGGTACCCGGTGCAGATCTAATTAAACAACAGTTGAAACATTTCCTGCTATTCATTTCTGAAGTCCTTGCATGGAACAGAAGTATCAATATTCTCTGGCTTCCACTAGCCACTTGCAAACTGGCTAGTACTTAGAAACTAAAAACTTAAATCTCGTCCCTGCAACAACAAATAAAACATTATTTTAAGTGCTCACTAGGAAGCAGTATTAGTGATAGAAGTAAGAGTAAGTCTTTTAGAATTTAAATGAGCTGCCTAGGTTCCCACCAGCACTGATGGGGGAACAAAATAATTAAAAAACAAAGAAAAATGTTTGTAACAACAAAAAAACCCTATCTTTCTGTGAATGCCAAGTACCACGCTTCCAAATTCATAACTGCATTATTCCAGTTTTAAATGAGTATTATCCTATCTGCATAAATTTACACAATTATAAAACTGGGTAAAAATTCGAGCAGCATGGCAAGAAGTAGGGCATATGGGTCGAACCCTGAGAACAGGCTTCCAGAAGCAGCCTGGTAGACTTCACTGGATTACTCGAGCAAGCCCACGGGTACATCCAGTGCCGCAGATCTATAAAACAACTGTATATAAAACTAATTAGTGCAGTGTGCCAGTCTTTCACTGTGTGTCAAACAAATTAAAGCAGTCCTCTAAGAAAAGACCTGGTCCTGTGCCAACAATAGGGTCTCTTTATAGTTTTGCTTTTGTCCAGAAAAGCTTGTCATAAATGTATTGGCCAGACAAGGAACCTTCCTTTTCCTCCCAGACCCCCTAGAAAATACACAGAGTAGGGATTCATTCACAGGCACATTGCCCACTATTTCATTAACACGATTGCTGCTTCTGCTGAGATTACTTTGTTTTACATATTACAAATCTTCATTTGTTTTCTCCAAATTTCATCTTATTTTCTCTCTATAAATAGTTTGTTATACATTAGTTAGCGCAACACATCACATGTAAACTCAAGCTATATATTCTCCCACTGATCCAGGGATAAATGATTAGCACCTTGTGAGGAAAATGAGTTTTCTCACAATAAAGGACATGAGGCCAAGCAAGTGGCTGCCTACACATTTCGGGAAGCCTGGCTGCGCAACACGGAGCCCACGTCACCGTCAGCACCGACCGCTTTGAAGGAATGTGCAGGCTGCCCCCAAGGAATGCCGCCCGGGCTCCCCATCAGAGCAAAACCTCCCTCCCCTCCTTTTCATTCAGACACAGCAGCTGCTTAGCTAATTATCTGGGACAGTGGGTCCCCTCAGTGAGCAGGGTCCTTTGCCCTGGCTGGGACAGGGGCATCCTTTGTGGGAAGAGGATCCTATTACGGCTGCATATGAGAAGAGCTCCCCTTCAAGCCTGCATCCTTATTCCCTTTCTCTGTAAAGGACCCGCAGGTGGGGAGTGGGAGGAGGGAAAGCCACAAAACAGCCCTGGACATCCTTCCCTATGCTGTACCCTAAAGCCATGCTGGCAGGGGCTTAAAGCAGAGGGTGCAAAGAGCCACCTGCATACCCCAGGGAGCTCTTGGGTTTGGACAGGCAAGCAGGGAGAAGTCCATGGTGGGGTCTCCATTGGGAATGAAAAACAGCTGATAGGGCCAGCACTTCAGAGCTATTCGGTACACTCACACTTAAGGAGTTTCCTGCCTCTTCAAGGGCAGACGTCTGCTTTCCTGCTGCTGCAAGAAGCAACCGGCAGAAACGGTCTCCTGGATTTCTACAGGGAGAGCACACAAGGCAGAAGCCCCACTTTGGGAAGAAGAATTGGAGCTAACCTTTTTTGAACATTTCTCTGAAGCACCAAATGTTCTAACTTCTGTCACAGGGGAGTTACCGTAAAACTGTCAGCACAAGAATGATTATACACTTAAATTCAGTGACAAATGCATGCAATGTTCCAGGTGCCAGTGTCCTCCCCATGAAGCGTACCCCGGTTCTCACTCCTCTATTTCCAAGAGATATGAAATGAAATTCAGTGTCTTGCAGGAAATGGAGTAACAAAAAGAAAACTCTAGAGGACCGAGGAGGAAAACAATGACCCTGAGGATGAGGAATCAGAGACATGCAACAAGAGAGAAACAACAAAAAGAGAAGTACAGAGAGCAAAGGGGAGCCAGTAAGACAGAGAACAGACAGCAGGAGAGGTGAAGGTCTGGAGCGCCACTAATACAAAAACAATAATGCTTAAAGAAAGCAGTGATGCTTAAACAATCACCTACAGAGAACTAAACTTAAGAATTAGGAAGCATGGAAAGACTGAGTGAGAAATTGAGTCACTCGTGTAGAACGTAGAGAGAGAGTTATCATCCTTTCAGGGCATCTCCTTTTCCTCTGAATACATCATTCCTGAACATTCTGGAGACTCCCCCCACCCTTGGTTCCAGGTTTCAGTCAATGCTTGAGATTCATTACCAACAAGCTAAGCTTGTTGTAGATAAGCTACAGCGACATCTAATTAATTCAGTGAGACTTAAAAGGAGGGGGTTCTTACACATACAGCTGGTAGAAGGGACTTTGCAGTCTTCATCATGCTCCACTCTGAGAGTCTAACAGGTCTAAACTGATCTCTCCTCCTGACCATTTCTACCAGACTTCTGTTTATTCTGCTTGGCTTCGAGCAAACCACAGATAAACCATGTCCTGGTTCCGGCAGGGACAGGGTTAATACCTGGCCCAGCACAGGTATTCCACACCACATGACGCCATTCCCAGTATTTAGGGGGAGCCGCCGGGGAGGTGAGTTCCCAGTTTGGGAGCAGGCGGGGACAGTCCGGGTCTGGTCGGTGCACGTCAGTATGGTGCCCCTATTTATACATTCCTCTGCCAGTACTATTGTTGTTTTGTCGGTTTTTCTTTGTTGTTCTGTTAAATTGCTTTTTATCTCAACCCACGAGTTTTTGCCTTTTTATTCCAATTTTCCCTCGCTGCTGCGAGGTTTGGGTGAGCGGCCGCGTGGTTCTTTGTGCCGGCTGAGGCCAAGCCACGACAACCATTAGGCAGAGTTTCCCCTTCACAAAGCTCTAAATTACAATCCCTTTGCTCCTGGAGCCCCACCCACATGCACGTGGAACTAGGAGGAACATTCGTCACGCTATCTGTACACACTATGGCAAACAAACGCCAATGATTTACACTAAAGGGAGATGTTAAAACACAGCAAGTGTTTATATAGTTAAGCGCAAAAGGAAACCTTAGTTTTCATCTGCTGGATCCCGGGGGTTAGAGCTACGGAAGCTGGTACTCTCTGTTTATTGCACTGTGTTATACTAAGATCTTAAAAATTAACGGTATCAAAACTTCCTTTCACTATTTCCATTTCTAACTTACCTAGTGTATTAAGGCCCTGCTTACTCATAAATGAGTGAAAGAAGGACATACCAGTGGATGTGGGCTGAGAGCACGGTGACACCGGCTGACAGAAAGGGCTAGTAGTTTTCCCCTTAGTTTTATACCTCTGTGCTTGCTACTGTTCTCCCAACTCTGTACTGCAGAAACCTGTCTCACTTGTCTCCTACTGCTGCTGTGGAAAAAGGACATAAAGCAATAAAAAAGCCCAAAAGCAGGAGAGCACGACAGCAGCTTTTACTTAAATTATGAAATAAAAATTAGAATGGGACATTAAAACCCAGAGTCAACAGGAATCACTTAGCTGCACAGAAAGCAGCAACAACAACCCCAAGACTCGAGCATGGCTAAAGCATTTCAATGACTAAAAAACCCCGGACTTTATAAATCAGTTTTCTCTGGAGAGATAAAGAAAATGCAGGGGGTGCTCGTTACAAAAAATCTTTTTTAGAACTGACTTTTGTGGTCAGCCTGGAGCTGGAGAAATTATTCCCAGGCCAATGCCAAAAAAGCATTTGCTGCCCTCTATGAGGTGAAAGCGATGAACAAACCAGAACAGCAAGGCATCTTTGAAACCATTTATCACTTGAATCATAGAATCATACAGAATCATAGAATGTTAGGGATTAGAAGGGACCTCTGGAGATCATCTGGTCCAACCCCCCTGCCAGAGCAGGTCCACCTACAGCAGGTTGCACAGGATGGCATCCAGGCAGGTTTTGAACATCTCCAGAGTCAGAGACTCCACCACCTCTTTTCTTTCCATTTCCAAATTACTTCTCATATCTATCCCTTCTGATTTTGCAAGCTAGAATTCCCCTTTACAGTTACATTTCCCATCCAGTCTGATGCCTACTGATAGATGTAGACACACAGGGAAAGTGAGGCAAGTACACTGTGTAGGTCCATGGACACAGTACCGATCTAGGGCAAATTGCTCAAGCAGCTCGGACTTCCTTCCTTCCTTGAAATAAAAAGCAACACTACAAAGGTATGACTGAAAGTTACAGCCTTGCCAACATATTAACAAAATAAAGATCCTCTGCCTCTTCAGCCTATTAATTCCAGCTATGGAACAGGCACTGTAGCGTACTTCCCTGCAATGATTTGTTTATACAGGTCCTCTCCACTTGAATGCAAAAGGCACTAATATGCTCTTCAGTTCTGAAGTGCAGAAAACAGTACTTTGGGTTGATAACTTCAAAGGAGGGCACTTCTGCATGTCCAAAAAATCCAGTGACTGCTCTTCTGTAACAGTCAAAGGGTTACAGAAGGGAAAACGCTGTGTAACAAGGTCAAATATTACAGCACTGTATTACAGCAAGTGGTGATGGAAAAGACTTAAGAGGTCATCTTGTTCATCCCCTACTAATGCAAAATTGTTCCCTAGAGAGTAATACAGTAGGAAAGTAGTTGTTATACTAAAATATAGGTTATAAAACTCAGGAGAATGGGGCCAGGGAAAATTGCTAGAAAAGAAAATAATATAGAAGAACTTACTGCTTGTCTTAGAGATTACGACAACCAATCTGAGGCTAAGAAATAATCATCAAAAAAGTATGCTGAGGCCAATCTTTAAGGTTTGCTTCAGTTTACAGCTAGGTCTCTGAATTGCTGACCTGTATGCTTGTGCTTGAACAAGCACATCAGTGCCTCTTGGATTACAAGTACTTAATAACAACATGCTAGTCATGATTCAAGTTCTCTGGTTTTATTCCATTTTAAACACAGTACCAACACGCTGCCCTGCATGCTCAATCGGTATTAGTAAACAAAGAACAACAAGCAAATTATAGCAATCTACCACCAAATCCAAAGACAAAATATTTAGGCACACATCCGCTATCCCTAGAATTACGGATGCCTTATCTGTGCTGACAGCTTGGCAAGAGGCAAAACATCCAAGCGCAAAGACATCACAGGTTTGTGCCAAGAACGTGAATGAGCTCCTGAGTTTCAAGTTCAGACCAAGTTTCACTGTTGTGTAAGACATGCCAAAATGAGTCAGAATCTCCAAGACTAGGTTGTTGCAGTGATCCCAGTCCATATTCAGGGAGTGCATTTACCAGCCTTCAGACTTCATAGGATGCAGCCTCCTAATTAACTGCATGCATTCAACCCCATCAGAGGTCATTCGAAAATTTAGACAGCAAGTATGGACCACTCATCTGATAGTAAAGCAACAGGCAAAAGAGCGTCAGCAGCAGCTGACGGTGAAAATCTGACAAAGCTGCTTCTCCTCAGACTGCTGCTAGCAATTGCAATGGTGTGTGCATCTTTAAATACCTCAGCCTGCATTGCCTACATGCATGTGAGACTTTCCAGTGTCACAACCATGCTGCTGTGGGCAACAGGTTCCAACTCAATGCTGGGGGTTTTTTATAGAATCATAGAATTATCTAGGTTGGAAGGGACCTTTAAGATCATTAAGTCCAACCATAAACCTAACACTGACAAAACCACCACCAAATTATGTCCATCAGCACCACGTCTACCCATCTTTTAAATACCTCCAGGGATGGTGATTTCACTGCTTCCCTGGGCAGCCTGTTCCAATGCTTGACAACCTTTTCTGTGAAGAAATTTTTCCCAATATCCAATCTAAAACTCCCCTGGTGTAACTTGAGGCCATTTCCTCTCGTCCTATCACCTGTTGCATGGTAGACCGACCTCCCACTTCTCTACAACCTCCTTTCAGGTAGTTGTAGAGAGCGACAAGGTCTCCTCTCAGCCTCCTTTTCTCCAGGCTGAACCACCACAGTTCCTTCAGCTGCTCCTCGTAAGACTTGTTTTCTAGACCCCTCACCAGCTTCATTGCCCTTCTTTGGACACACTCCAGCACCTCAATGTCCCTCCTGTACTATGGTGCCCAAAACTGAACACAGGACTCAAGCTGCAGCCTCACCAGTGCTGAGTACAGGGGCATAATCACTTCCCTGCTCCTGCGGGCCACACGATTCTTGATACAGGCCAGGATGCCATTGGCCTTTTTGGCTACCTGGCTCAAGTTCAGCCAGCTGTCCACCAGGACCCCCAGATCCTTTTTCGCCAGGCAGCTTTCCAGACACTCTTCCCCAAGCCTGTAGCGCTGCCTGGGGTTGTTGTGACCCAAGGGCAGGACCCGGCACTTGGCCTTGTTGAGTCTCATACCATTGGCCTTGGCCCATCGACCCAGTCTGTCCAGATGTCTCTGCAGAGCCTTCCCACCCTCAAGCAGGTCGACATTCACACCCAACTTGATGTCGTCTGCAAACTTACTGAGGTTGCACTCAATCCCCTTGACCAGATCAATGATAAAGATATTAAAGAGAACAGGCCCCAGTACTGAGCCCTAGGGAACACCACTTGTGACCAGCCACCCACTGGATTTAACTCCATTCACCACCACTCTTTGGACCCAGCCATCAGGCCAGGTTTTGACCCAGCCAAGAGTATACCCATCGAAGCCATAAGTAGTCCATTTCTCCAGGAGAATGCTGTGGGAAACAGTGTCAAAACCTCCGCAGCCTTGTAATTCTTGTAATATCTCCATATAACAGTCTCTTCCTTATACTAAACAACTTTACTTGTAGCTCATCTTTCCTAAACCTCTGATAGTCCTTCTTGTTCTTGTGTACATCCTTTAATGAATTCACTTCTTAAATGCCCAAACCCAGACATAGCAATTCAGCTCCCCGAACCCAGACACAGCAATTCAACTGACCCTTTACTGCTTTTGAGTAAAGAGGAAAAAGAGCATTTCAACAAATGAAGATTTGGGTTTACTTTAATATTACAGACACATAGCAAAGAACAATTCCTTAAGTAATAGTCTCATAGTTCCCAGCAGATGTGATCTCAATCAAAAGCATTAGGCTAGTTAACCAGCTTTGTTCAAATAACTGGACCTGTCTTTTTCCATGTGTCTTGTTGTGTTTTAGGGTTCTTGAAGGATACTTCTTTAGGATACTTGAAGGATATAGTTAAATTAACAGAAATTAAGTTAACAGAGGCTGACTTGCAACAGACAAAGAGAATGAAGAAATATCAGATGTGCAGAAGGACAGTACAGCACAAATAGTTTTAGCAGACGTCAAAGTAATTCAGGGTCAGCAAGTTTCCCATCATTCTGAAATTGCTGGGACACATGAAAAATGCACCAACTGAAAGGAAAAGAAAACCCCATGAATAAACTGTAACAGAACCACTAACATCTCAAGCTAAATCCAAGCCAATGCATGAATCTCATCTGATGTGGATGCCAGGTCAAGCACTTGGCCAGTCCTCATACATTAGCCTGGGGAGACTCAGAGGTCCTCACCATCTGCTGGGTAACTTGCCTCACAGCACTTCTACCACTGCTGCACCACGTGCCTTGCCATGCCATCTTCTGGGTCATGCTGGCACGTGTTGGGTGCAGGCGGCTGGCACATGGTTGCTGCATCTGCCATATCGTGCCTTGCAACAAGAGGGATGTGAACAGGCATCTCAAGAACGTGGCACAAGCACTGTGATCATCTTAACTTGCTAGAAAGGAAGGCAACACCACAGGGAAGCCTACATCCCAAGCTTCATGTGCTGCACTCAACAGCCCTGCAAGAGAGCTCCTCCTGTGCATTTTATTTGTCCTTCAGTTGCTATTTTTTATTACTACCTAGATTGCTGTGAAGATAAAGGCTTCTCCAGCAGTGGGGACGCACCTTCATACTCTCTTAAGGACCTCTACATTGGACCGCAAAGATTTAACAGTGCAAGTACTTAGGTACTTCATACCCTTATAAAAATGAGGTAAAAGGCAGGGTACTGCTCCAGTTTCCAAGAAACATGATTAGGATGAAGGGAGGTGCCCAAAGCCACGCATATTAAAATCAGGAAATTTCTGATAGAAGACCATGTTCATCAAGTGAGAATATCACTTTTGGAATTTCTTCCCCATTTCCAGGGGTGAAAAATACCCCAATTTTTCAGTAACAAGACGTATGATGCTGGTAGACTCCACATCAGTATGGCTGGATAAAAGTGAGAGAGAAGACAAAGCAAATATCTGAGCAATCATTTCACCCCTGTTAATACATACAACAAATAAAAACTTCTGTGCTAAATGCTTCTCAGTTGCATTTAGAAATCAGTGAGTTTGCTTCAATGCATTAGCCACACAGATCCTACAGAGCAGCATAAGAGAAGCTTATATACAAAACCACCCACTGCACTGGCATGGGATTTTCCCTTCCGAAACAAAAGCAACGGTGCGCTGCCAATTGCGACACCGATTCCTCAGCTTCATCATTGTCTGCAGAGATGGAGGCGAGACAGACCCTGGAGCACGCCTAACTTTACTTAGACTGATTTCCCGGTTAAGTTTTTCCCCCAACACCTCCACATGAACAGTTCTAACAAATGTAATTTAAATGAAAAGTCACTCAAGCTATTGGGTTCCTTTCCACATGGCTCAGTCCTGTGCTGGTTCAAGGCAGTTTCAAGGCAAATTTGCAACGGGCATGGAATACCATGTTTGCAGCTTAACACCCGAACAACCCAAAAAATTATTTTTAGTACCAGCAAACCTCTACACCTGTATTTGTTAAAAACAGTAACAACAATAAAAAGCTATTTCTAAAGCACATAAAAGAGTTTTCCTTTTACCCTTCCCAGAGGAAAGGCTACCCTCCCAGCGCTCTCCACATACCACCTACCATCCATTTATATTTTCAAACATTCCTGAAGTGCAATTTCTGTTTACCGTACCGTGTGGCACTTGGCCTGAACTTGTTTAACACATGTTCACGTTATTTATCCAAACTCATTCATCACAGTTGTAAAACACCTGACAGACGATGGAGGTTTTCCAGTATGCATCAGGCCTCTCATTTAATTCAACCGCTGATTATTTCCACCTCTAAGTAATTTGACCAAAGCCACACGAAAGCGTTCAGCTATACTAAATTTTTCTTTGTTCGTTATTAATTCAGTCACTGGCTTGGAAAAGCTCTAGCTCTGCTTATCTAATTAATCAGGAGAATATCAACTATATACACACACATAAAACACAGTTATATATAATATTATGTTTATCCATACATATGTTATATATTTTTGATACATATTTTCTTTTTAACAGTATCTAAGGAAAGCTTAATTGCCATGTGGATTGGGAATTGTCATTTGTAATATAAATACAGCCAGCTGCTATGCAAAGTGTTACTCTACGAAATGTGTAAGATCCTTCCACATTGCTGCCTTCCTTTCCCTCATGTTTATGGAGAACCAGAGAAGCATAGTGACACTCAAGGACACAGCCCCGGTCCTTCTGCTCTTCTAACCTAATCTAGGGTTCTATGAGTTTCCAAAAAAATCTTACACAGGTTATAAGCAAGAGAAAGTTACAATTAACTATTTTTGCTTTACTATTGTCCTGGTCTGAGCAACACAGGACTAATTTCTCTTCTAATGCTTGGGAAAACTGCAATTTTAGAAGACTCTAGTGTCTGAATTTGTGACAATATTTACTTTATAGCCAACTATGGTACATGGGTTTTAAGGTCTCAGTGTTTTTGAGGCAGCCAGATGCAGGGATGAGGAGGAGCATGACCCAGGCACTTGACCCAAGCTGGCCGACAGGATTATTTCATACTATGAACATCACATTCAATATAAATCAGAAAGATGGCTGCAAAGTGCTCTCTCTCCTTTGCGGGTGTCAATCCAGAGATGATCTTGCCCTGGTGTCACACCCCTGAGCCCTTCCCTTCCAAAACCGTAGTGCTCTCAGTGTCCCACATTTGCTGTCCACTGCTGGGAGTGCACAGCTTCCTACTGGTAGAATTGGCAGAGTATGATCCTTGTATATTCTCTATTGGTATCGGGATCAGTATTGGTTCTTTAGGGTTATTAATGTTAATTACTTCAATCTCATTCTGTTAAAACTGTTTATATTTCAACCCCCAGATTTCCTTGTTTTTTCCCCAATTCCCCTTCCTGGGTGGACAGGGGTCATCGGGTGACAGAATAATTGTCTACACGACAATAAATTGTTGTGGGTTTCTCAAAACATAGTAACTATCATTCTCAGCTACAGCTACCATCATTTCCATTGTCCAAAGCATGTGGTAGCTCAAAGACTACAAACGTGATGATTAGGGCTGGCTAATCAAGAAAAAGATAGGCAAGCACTGATACTGTTGCAAAAGTTATTCACACACCAGCGTGTTGCTCAATCCTTCCTGACGTGCTACATCAAGTGATTCAACTGATCCTGCACTACTCATCTAAGATGACACACTCTCTTCTCTACCCCTTCTATCTGCTGACAATTATAAATAATTTTTCTTGGGAGGTAACCCCATGAAAACAGCAATGTACTGTGAAACAAAAGCCAGTCTCCCAGTGCAGAATATTTGTAGTCCCTCTGCTAAAACATTAATAATTTCCGATTTCATGCTATAGGCTAAAATCTTCCAGCTATGGGCTGCAATGTATTACCATTTACTGTAGCAGGAATAGGTCTCGCTCAAGAGGTTATACTGAAAAAGTTAACCCCTCACTCTGTCAGCTGAATGAATACTCCGATTTCATTGTTCACATCCCCAAGCAACCAGCCAACATCCCTCAAACACACAAAGATGTCGAAGTTCACACCCTGACCGATCCCTGCTGGTCAGGCCCTCCAAATTCTGTCCTGCCTCACAGAATGGGCACTCCTGCTCCAGCTATGGAACTAAATGGTTCCCTGCTAAATCTTAAGGTCTTGAAACTACAGGTCCTATTTTCATTGGCAGCATTACACAACCTTAGCTACTTAGCACAGTCATGTATGAACGCAACCACTCTTGAACCACAAAGCTGACTTGGTAAAATACACAAGGAACAGTTGGCACCACGAGCACCAGACAGCTGCTCAAGGTTCACCCTTCCCCAAGCGCCTGTGGATTTATGTAGCCCTCATGACTTCACCAAGGAAATACCGCAACAGATTCAACATGACTTTGATGTAAATGGATCTATTTATGACAATGCTATGCATGAAACTACTATTTCTTTTCCTCGGCTAACATGTAATTTTCCAGTTTCTTATCAGCTCAGCTAAATCAAACATAAAGACATATCTTGTTTATAAACTAATAGAATCATCCAGTTGTGGAGTCTCTTCGATACCCCTGGACACAGTCCTGAGCAACCTGGTCTGGCTGACCCTGCTTAGAGCAGGGAAGTTGGACAAGACAATCTCCAGTGGTGTCGTCCAACCTCAAGGACCGTATGAATAGCCTTCAAACAGTTCTGCATAGTTCCTCATGCAGTTGACAGAGCTGGTGCATACACATACTACAGCACACATGCTACACACAATCAGTTACTTCATGTGAGATATTTAAATTCCCAGCCATAGAAAAAAACAGTAACATGAAATCCACAAATTCACTTATAAGCATCATGTGCACTAAGTCAACGCAGTTAGGAATCAGATCCTGCAACTGGAAATTCAAATTGTTCTGCTTTTTATGACTATTGAGCACAAGTAGTGTATTGCTTTTTTACTTTTTGTCTCTTCCAGAAGGAAGGTCTTTCATTGTTCCTTTTTTTTTTTTTTTCATACTTTGCATTGCTCATTAATCATAGTGACACAAGTCTATAACCACGAAACTAGAAGCGAGCAAACAGCTAGGATCTCCAAGAACAAGGACCAGATCCTCCCTTTAGGGTTCCTAGTAAGCTTTGCAAATTCAAAAAGCGTCATATGTACTATGAGAATTCAAGATCCATTCCCTGTTCCTGACAAACCCACAACTGTCTGTGGCATGGTTTGGCTGTCGCATATGTTACTTTTTTTCCCCTCCAAAAACTGTGAAAAAAAAATTATGGACTACATCATCACATTTTCACTTGACAGCACAGGCTGGTTACTGCCGACACGAGTAAATAAATAATTCCCTATCCTTTCCCACTTCAGGAATCCTATACAAATGTTTTTGTTTGTCAGACTGAAAGGAATGCTGGATCACTTCTGTTTTTTCAAAAGAAAAGATTTAGTTTTGTACGGTTTTAAGTTCATACTGTGTTGACGTTACTTGGTGGTTGAGAAACACACAGACCAAATTATACGCGATTTAAGGGACCCTGGCAAGGACAGCAGTGTTTTGCGAGAGCGAGGCCCAAGGAGAAGCCGGAGGACTGAACTGAGAGGGAAAAATCTCTGCTTCTCTTAAGTCAACTGGATCTTTGCCACTGCCTTTGCGAGTCTTTACCTTCTGAGGTTTAGTATAGATCTGACCTTTCTGCCTCCCTCCACCTCCCGCCCTGTCATTATTTCTAAAGTCTGCACAGAGCCACTGGAAAATAAGGGTGATGACGAGGGATGAGTACAGAAGGTGGCTCCAACAAGAAAACAATAGGGTTTGAACATCTGATTATATTCTATTACATTCAGAAAACAGGAAAATGTGGTTTCTTAGAAGAAACACAGGACTTATTATGACTATTGTCTACGGAAGGAAAAACATGAAGAAATAACAAGTTGCTCAAGGTTGCCTTAGTGGCACTCCTGGTCTGCAACCAGTAGTAATCCTCCATACAGAAAGCAGGCTAGTTGCAGGGACAAAATACCATAAGAATAAAATAACCCTTTTTCCTTTGGACTAAAAACTATTTCTTACTATATACTTCTTTTTTATTGCTCTTGGCTAAGCTTTTTATGCAAATCAGTGCCCCACAGCCTACTGCCATATGCTGTGTATGAGACAACCTCTCAAGTGTGTACAGAAAACTTCAGCTGGTGCAGGATTTGGCAACTTGCTTGTTAAGTGGCATTTTCATTCACGAGCATATTAAATCCATGATGCATAATCTGCTCGGGGAGCCTGCTAGTTTTAAGATGTTAGTCTAGACCTATAAAGCCCTGAATGTCTCGGGACCTATTTATCCAGGAATTGAGCTTTTTTGGAGGTTTTCTGATGAAACAAAAGTTATAATCAGAAAATGTCAGTCACTAAGTTGGAAATACTGCATTCTAAGCCTCTTGCAGCCAACAAACTTTCTTTAGATCCAAGACAGGATGCCCGTGAGGTTTGCCCAGATTAATGGTAGCTGGGGACCCAGGAATAATACGATCTTTGGCCCTAAGATGGTCTTGAGGGAAGCTGTGGGGCTGCACCATGGTGAGGCAATTCAGAAGGGAACACACTCCAGGTCCTAAAAGGCTGAGAACTCGCAGAGCCTAAGCTCTGCTGCAGGAATCCTGGAGAGCCCAACCCAGAGCCAAAGCTCCGAAAAAATGAGAAACGTGCATTTCAGCCACAAATTTAAGAAAGGAGAAATTAATTTGTACTCAAAGTACCTTTACTTCAATATCATTTTTCTGCAGAGGTATTAGGATGGTATTTCCTGAGCAGTTTCCTAGCCGAGCAACAGAATATTGGGCGTGTTCGTGAAATCTCTGTCCCTCCTTGCTCCCTGAAACTTCAGGGGTTTGCATGTCTGGAACAATCTTATTTTTTTTCCGGTGTTTTATTAGCAGCTCCTTTCTGAGAAATGCCAGGTGGCATCATGCCCAGAATTGCTTGCCAGCTAATCTCAGAGGATTGGGCATCATGCCATTTGAATTAAAAGAGCTCAGCTCTAACTCACTGATAACATTTAGGAATCAAACCAATAAAATGGAGAAACAAAATGAATACGAATAATCTCTCAATGCAGACAGATGATGGCTTTTACTGAAAATGTATACAGTTATGGAGAAAGAAAAAAAAATAGTAGCAGTCTTTTCTGCAAAACAAAACCAGTGTTCAAGTGGGAACAATCTGCTATGATTTCATCAGTTTCTAAGAATGGCAAAAAGAAAAAAAGGAATTTGCACATTTAACTACAAAAGTAATGTCACAGGGATCCCTGCAACAGGAGGCTCAAACTTCAGGCAAGCTGTGCTACGTCACTCACCCCACAGAGTCAGAGGAGAAAGAGGGAGAAAAGAATTTGCATCTGAAGGGAACAATGGAATTTTCCCCTCAGTCCCTTCATTCTAGCCTTTTGAAATGTCTGTCCTAAAATAAAGAGGACGTTTAATTTATGAAGACAAATAAAATCATAAATAGCCAGTTAAAAGTCTATATAATCCTCTCAAATCTTGTCTACATCCACAATAAAACATGGGATACTTCAGCATGTGCACGTAGACGAGCGGGCAAGAACACAGACTACCAGTGTCTAACAATTCCATAAATTACAAATTGTTTTTCCATCATAAGTTTTTAGATTTTACAGGCTAGAAATTCCCACGTACAACATAGCCCACAGGAGGGGTATGGGAAGGAAAAACACGAGGCTAATAAGGATGTGACTATTAGGAAATAAAACAATTCAAAACCATTTCCTATAACACAATTAAAGAAAAATATGGGAGGCAACTTTGGCTTACTCTGCTGTCTTTATAAAGCACATCTGCATTATTTACATCTCCTCCTCTATCCTTTTGGAGACCATGAGTCGGTAGAGGACAGTTATTTTTCCTCCACTTCCTTGTGCACGCCTTGGAAGGTCAGCTAGCTGCCCCCTCGGAGTATTTAGTAGGTTAATTAACAGCAACATCAATTAATCAGATTAAATAAACTGTATGGAGAAAACTGTTCTTTTCCTGTGACATAAGAACATCTAGGTATGTTTTTCAGGAACAGCATTGAGAAATACCAACTGAAAGCTGTCAGGTCTCTCTCCACCTTACAAGCAAGGTGCACTCTGCAGGGCGAAGCACTTTTAACTTTGGTCCTAATAAACCCCCACAGTTCAGATAGATGGAGGCCCATAAAAGTCACTTCCTTTTTCAGCCCCACTGGCAAAGCATGGCCTTTAGCCATAAACAGGCATACATTAGCATCATTCCAACAGAGGCAGACGTTTCAGACAGGATGCAATCTCGTGCGAGGCGCTTGCGCTCTCCCTAGCCTTCTGCCTGCAAAGCTCCTCCTGCATCTGGCTGCCCATGGGGTTCCGAGCACCTTGTGCTCCCAAGGCAGGACGTGGGGACAGCCCAGTGTCTACTGGTGCTGTGCAAGTACCAAAGGAGCTTGTGGGCAGGCAGCTCTGTCCCAGCCCACCGCTCTGGTTTCGATGTCAGCCCTGCGCTACCCTGGCCACTCAGCGCCCCGGGGTCGCAGCCTGCAGCAGAGGAGCGGGCAATGCTCCCTTGGGCTCCCGCCGGGCTGCAGGGGCTTGGTCCTGCCCCAAAGTATCCGCTCTACCGTGCAAACAGGCTGCCCTCCTGGGGAGAGGGCTGCTGGTGCCAAAGGGACAACTGTTCTTCCCATGTGGTTTGGGCGGATGTCCCCCACCTGGTTTTCCATGTGGTGCCCTCACTAGTCACCGACCCCATTTAGCAGGGGGGCTGGACTAGATGATCTCCAAAGGTCCCTTCCAACCCCTACTATTCCGTGATTCCCCAATTCACTCTCAACTAACAGGAGCAGACTTAACTATCACTGTCCATCACTGTCCAGCCATGACACCCGTGTTTCCCACACTAACTTGTTTTCCCACGTCACACTGTTTCACGCCACCCAGTGACCACCCACCAGCTGATGCCTGGGCTCCCCTCTGTCCTGGTTTGAGGTAAAACAGGACCAATTTTGTTCAGTAACTTTACTTTTTAGCTAGGCCTGTACTTACTACTGAAATTAACAGCATGTTGTGCAGAAAACTCTTCGTTCTCAAAGTGATACGACCCATGCTTATAGCTGATGCCAAGGCATGGTGCGCAGAGAGGCTCTTGCTTATACCTATTGCTATAACACCCCAGGGCAGCCAACTTTGTTATTTGCCCTGTTGGAGGGTCGGAAGCAGAAAAGCGCAGAGGGGTCTCACCTGAGTGGAGGAGTAGACAGGACAGGTGACCCAATACCCCAAACAGGGTATTCTATCCCATCTGCCTCATGCTCAGTATAAAAGCTGAAGGACCAAAGGGCCAGCTCTTCCTTCAATGGCTGGTGCCCAAGAAGGGCTCTGTCTGTTCATCTGCCTTTGATCCCAATCCTGAATCGAGATCCAGAATCCAGTTCCCATCCATTATAGACTCCAGTCTGGGACTTCCCCAGTAGCTGCTGGTGATGCGATCATCATCCTGGGAGCTTGATACAGTTTATATATATTTCTTTTATTATTATTTTATTATTAATCTTTTCATTAAAGTAGTTTAGTTCCTTCTAAACTCCTAAGTCTCATTTCATATGTATTATCGTAATTCCAAAACACACAGTACTAAAGGGGGCCATAGAGGAAAGATGGGGAGGGACTCTTGATCAGGGCGTGTAGTGATAGGACGAGGGGTAATGGTTTTAAACTGAAAGGGAGTACGTTTTGATTAGATATTAGGAGGAAATTCTTTACCATGAGGGTGGTGAGAGGCTGGAACAGGTTGCCCAGGGAAGCTGTGGAGGCCCCATCCCTGGAAGTGTTCAAGGCAAGGCTGGATGGGGCTTTGAGCAACTTGGTGTAGTGGAAGGTGCCCCTGCACCTGGCAGGGAGCTTGGAACTAGATGATCTTTTAAGGTCCCTTCCAACTNATCTTTTCATTAAAGTAGTTTAGTTCCTTCTAAACTCCTAAGTCTCATTTCATATGTATTATCGTAATTCCAAAACACACAGTACTAAAGGGGGCCATAGAGGAAAGATGGGGAGGGACTCTTGATCAGGGCGTGTAGTGATAGGACGAGGGGTAATGGTTTTAAACTGAAAGGGAGTACGTTTTGATTAGATATTAGGAGGAAATTCTTTACCATGAGGGTGGTGAGAGGCTGGAACAGGTTGCCCAGGGAAGCTGTGGAGGCCCCATCCCTGGAAGTGTTCAAGGCAAGGCTGGATGGGGCTTTGAGCAACTTGGTGTAGTGGAAGGTGCCCCTGCACCTGGCAGGGAGCTTGGAACTAGATGATCTTTTAAGGTCCCTTCCAACTCTAATCATTCTATAAATCCAGTGAGAACCATATCTGACTTCCTATTGATGCAGACAGGAATTCAGAGGGAAAGGGACTAGCTCCTGAGGTGCTATGCAAAAAACTGTTTACTACCTAATTTATTAGCTACTAATCATTCATACTTTCAGTTTCTGGGGTGCTGCTTCAACCCTTAGCAAAGCTTGTTCATGACAAGACAGGCAACAAAGCAAAACTAAACCCCGCTCCAGTGAGAGCAGTGCAGATTCAACCTAAAAATTAATGAAGGACAAGAACCATAATTATGGATGACGCTTGTACAAGGTCACTTCCCATAGCCCAGCAGTGTGCTTTTACATTGATCTTTTAGTTACTGTAGGACTAGATCATTTACAGTGCTTACACTGCTGTCCTGGTTTGAGGTA